>WNWK01035408.1:0-19787 GCA_009830355.1 Cherax destructor | reverse complement strand
ACAGCCCCGGAGGTGGGGGCTGAGGGTCGGGGGGGTTTTTTCCCCAATATTACCGGAATGATCATTTTTCCCCACAACCCCTCAAACCTGAAACTCATCACCACTGCCCCCCATTGGTGTTTGAAACGGGGTCGGGGGAAACAAAGAGTCCCATCCGCCAAAGGGGGGAGTTTCCCCCCCGGCATGGTGAAAATTTTACTAACATGGCGTTCCCAAAATGCACCACTGGCCCCCCGTTTTTTTCCCTTTACTGCGCACACTGACCCGCAGCCCATTCTCACCCCCCGGGCCCCCTTACCCCCCTTTTTTTTAATTTTTGGGGTTTTTTAAAATTTTATGCGTTAAAGACTTTAAAAACCCCCCACGCGAAAGCCGTTTAGTACGTAAAATAACCCTGAAAGGGTTAAACACTTGGGGGGGGGAAAATTTCTTCAGCCCTATCCCCCTTTTTTTCCCCTGAACATATTTTTCAGCCGCACTTTTGTCAGAACTGGCTCCCCTACCCCCCCTCACAACCCCATGTAACCCACTTGTTTTTTAAAAATTTTTAAAAAACCAGCCTCGCTGGCTTTAAATTCGCTCACTTCAGCACTCGGAGGCATTTTTTAACGAGATCATCAAAACCCGCCTTGCTTTTTCACAAATTTTGTCCCGAAACAGTATTCCGCTAACTGCCGTTGATCCACCCAAAAAAAAATTTTTCCACATTTCCCCAGCACTTCATTTTTTTTTGTGATCACATATGCCCTTCGCAAAAACACCCCCCTTGATTTTATTTGTATTTCTCTTTGGCCACAATGGTAATGGTAGAAAGGGGGCCCCAAAACAGCCTGGCCACCCCAGTGTTTCCCCTTCACTTTCATTTTTTTCTATTATCTCCTTCAGTTTTTATGTATTTTTTGAGCCTTTCCCAAAAGGCTTATAGGTTTTTTTTGGCCCCATGGTAGTTTTTTAAAAATTTGGCACTAAAAAAGGGGGAATAAACAAAAATATTTGAATGGGGGATGGGGGGTGGTTGCTCTGGGCCAAAAAAAAAAGCCCCCCCCCCCCTTTTTCCCGGGGAGTGCCCCACAGTTACGCCCCCCGGGACCTTTCGGAATTAAAACCCCGAATAAATTTTTATGTCAGTAGTATTTTATTAAAATTAGCAAACCCCAATTTTCGTTACCCGACGCCAAAACCAAAAGGATGACTTACTTCGAGATGTGAAATTATTTTTTTACCATATTAAATTTAAAGTGACCCCCCGGTTACGGCCTCCGGCAGCCCCGGTTCCATTCTTGTTAGCCCCCCTGGTTAGGGGCCCGGGTTTTTAACCCCCGGTTAGCGGCCGTTATTCCAGTTAGCGGCGATTGGCGCCCCCAACCCACCGGCACGCCCCCCTTTTCAGTTTGTTTGTGTTCTCAGACAAAGGGGAATTTTTTGCTCATTCATACAAACATTTCGCCTTTTTTTTGGGGGCAACCAAAAAAAAACCCCGGGGGCCCCCCAAAGAACGCCCTGAATTTTTCCCCGGGGAAAAGAGGGAGAAATACCAGGGAAATTTTGAAGAAAAAATTTTGATTGAGAAATTTGAGAGTGGATCGGGGCTGGAACTTGCCAGGATGGGGAAAACAAATAAACAATTACAACCATGCCCAAAAACCCCCTACATCACGCAGGAAAGGGGGGGGGCAGGGGCAGGGGGGTGTAGCAGGCATGGGGGTTTTTAGCAGGCATGCGGGGGTGAGCAGGCAGCGGGGGGTTAGCAGGCATGGGGGGAGTGTACAGGCATGCGGGGTATGCAGGCATAATGAGTGTACAGGCAGGGGGAGGGGGGGGGAAGGGGGGAGTTTTAGCAGGAAGGGGGGGTGTAGCAGGCATGCGGGGAGTGTAGGGGCTGCAGGGATTAAAAGAGGCAGCAGGGAGTATAGTTGGTGGAGGACTCTGAAGCTGGTCCTAATGGCAAAAAAGAAAAAAGGGGGAAGTCCCCAGAGGGGACTTTTTTCCCCAAACCCCCTTTTTTGGGGGGATTTACCTTCCCAACCCCCCCATTTCCTCCTCCCTATCTTCCAGAAGCCAGCATTAGTCTTAAAAAATTTTAATACTGTTTTAAATTTTTTAAAATTTTTTTTTGTGTGAATATTTTTGTGGAACGGATTAATTGAAACATTAATTTTTTGGGGGGGAAAATTAATTGTTAAAATTTTTTGGAAAGGCCCAGCCCCTAAAAGGATTACGGCCCCCCCCGGGGCCCCCCGTACTCTACTACAAAATTATATTAAAAATACCCTACAACTTATTTTTAATACACAACTTATATTATCTACTACTACTTTCTACACCACTACCACTACCCCTACCCCCACTAGTATTACACCCCCTTTTTTCCCCTACATATACCCTGTGGAAGGTTTTTTGGTATACAGTTGAACCCCCCTCTAAGCTCCAATAACGAAAATTGTGTAACGTGTTTTTCCAAAATATTTTTCTCGTGTAGCCCAAATTTTCTCGGTAGCGAACGTACCAGACCTGCCCCCCTGCCCCCCCTTTGCAGGGCCAGTTAGCGTTTTACCTTTTTGGGGAAAATTACCCAGGGGCCTTTTTTAAAATTCCCCAAAAATTTGTTTTTTTTTTGGTGGTTTTGTGATTGTCACTGAAATAAGTCACCATGGGTCCAAAGAAGCTTCCTAGTGGCACCCCTGTGGTAAAAAGAGGAAACCATCGAACTGAAGAAAGGTTGTTGAAAAAAATGAATGGCGCCCCCCCGAGTAGCTTGCCAGGTGTACAAGAAAACCCCTCTACTATCAGCACTATCCTGGCAAAGAAAAGAGATCAAGGAAGCAATTTTTAAAAAGGGGTTATATGTTAACAAAAAATAGATCGAAAAAGTGGATGAGGTTGAGAATTGATGGTGGAAAAAAAAAACAGATGGGGTGAAGTATTTCCATCGAAAATTTTTAAAAAGGGGAAGGCAGGAAGATCTTTTCAAGACAATGGAACCGTGCTCAGGAGAGGTTTTTTAAAAGCAGAGGCTGGTTTGGGGTTTTAAAAAAGAGGGGGATGGTGAGGCAGCCAGCTGGGCAAATGCAGCTGAAAATTTTTGGGGGAATTTAAGGGGCAGAGGCTGAAGAATCCCCCTCAACAAGTGTTTAATTGTGATGAAACGGCCTTTTTTGGAAGAAAATCCCAACAGGTTCATTCTCAGGGGAAAAAGGGGACTGCCAGGACACAAGCCATGAAAAAACAGGCAATTTTTATTGCCAATGCCAGTGGTGATTTTAAATAACCCTTTTTCTGGGGATCATCAAAAAACCCCCGAGCCTTCAAGAAACACAATGTTAACAGGTAATTTTTTTCATTGGAAGGCAACACTAATGCATGGGTCATAATTTTTTTATGGAATGGTTGACGGAGTTTTGGGGCCCTGGGGAAGAAATACCCCCGGGAAAAGAAATTGCCCCCCGTGCCCCTGGTACTGACAATGCTCCTGCTCATCCTCAAACTTGCAAGAGTTGTTGTCTGACAACTTCTTTTATCAGGGAAGTTCTTGCCCCCCCAAACCCCCCTCCCCCGCCCATGGACCAGAGGTCATTGCAAACTTCAAGACGACAAAAAAACGTGTTTAAAGGGTTTATGTGACCCCGACATGCTTTAAGAGAGTTCTGGAAAGATTTTTAATACCATTGCATAGGCCTTATAGGTAAGGGGGGGGAGGGACCGGGATTGTGTTAAAAAGGGAAAAATTTGAGGCTCCCCTGCCCCCCGACCCCTTCCTGTTGTGGAAAAATTGGTTTGGGGGAACAGCCGGGGTTAAAGGGGGGGGAGGATGTGGAAGAGTTGGGGAGGGCACAGGAGGCTAACAACTAAAGGGTGCAAGAGCGGGAACTGGAAAGACGACCGAGCTGAGGTTATTGTAAGGGGAGGAAAAAGGGGGAAGGAGGGCCTTTTCAGTGATTAAGGAAATATGGAATGTGGATTAGGTTACAATGTTTTGTTAAAAAACCCCACCCGACAAAATGAAAGACCATCGGGAACCACTTCAGTGCAACCATGTTTTATTGGAAAAAAAAAGAAAACAGAGGACTTGGTTATTTCACGGGCAGGGATCCCCTGACCCCCAAGCTGGGCCAGGGCATTAAAAAAAAAGAAGGAATAACCCCGATGGACTTGTTACCTGAAGTCATTTTTTAGGGGATTTCCTTCAACCCCAAACCCGCCCCCGCATCCTCCCTATTTTCCAGATGCCTGCAGCCTTCAGTAAAGGAAGTAAATTTTATTTATTAATCTTTTTTTTTTTTTAGTATGTGAATATTTTTGGGTGGGGGGATTAATTGTTTTACATTATTTTTAGGGGAAAAAAGGGTTTTAATTTTATATTTTTCATGTTGTACTAGCTCCTGGAACGGATTAATTACGTTATGAGGGCCACTGTACATAAATACATTCGATTATCAAAAGGCATATTAGAGAACCATATAACCCAAAAAGTAACAAAGTGACTTATTTCCATTGGGGTCCATGTATTGTTTGTAACGGGGTTTATAAAGCCCTGAAGAGGAAACTTTTCCACAATAAAAGTCCTTAGTTTTACTTGTGTCCTTTTTTCAATATATTGTCAATTTACCAACATTAGTATGTACATGTAAATAGTTCGTTTTCCCCTTAATTGTTTACTTATGAGAACTTTGCGCCCAACCCAACCCATTATGTTTCTCTGTAATTTTTCACTACCACCCCCTTGGGTATGTGGGCATAATAAACAATTTAAAAACTCTTCCCGTACCCGGGGGAACAGGGGTTTTTTAAGGCGTAAGTTGCGAGCTCCCTACCCAAAACAATTGGAAGTGTCCACATTAACTGGGCTTCATGCCACCTTCGTAGGGGGGGGACACCTTTTCCCCCATATTGGGGAAAAATTTTTCCCCCCCTCTGGGATCTTGCCCATCTTTTTGCCCACTGGGACTTAGGAGGGCACTTGGAAAAGGCTTGCCAGCCCCTTTTTTTCCGGGTTCTGGATAATTCTTTAACAGTTTTGGTGGGAAGCGGTTACTGAACTTAGGTGGGGGGGGGGCCCTCCTTGCTGGGGGGCCCACCTGATCAATTGGAAATTTAGTTTTCATTTCTTTTTAAAAAAGGCTTTTTTGCCTTTTTTTCATGGCCCATTTTTAACAAATCTTCCCCATGGCATGGAGAAGGGGCTCAAAGGTTTAAGCTGTCAGGGCCCCTGAAAACTCAAAAAAAAAAAAAGTCCATTTAAATTTTTCTGTAGTTCTCTTTTTGCCCCCAATCGCCCTTTTGGCATTTTTGTGCTCTGTCCATCCTGCCCCTACGCGTCCCCCCCCACAGACACAGTTTCTTCTTCTGCGTTTCTTGCGAGCCCGGGGTTTGGAGCATCTCCCTTCGTGGGAGGCCCATGGGCCCTGGGGCAGTGGTGGCTGATCAAGCGGTCTCGACATGCACTTAACCCTTTGACTGTTTTGGTCGATATATACATCTTACGAGCCAGTGTTTGGACGTATATACAGGGACCCTTGGTTATCGCTGAACCATTCCAAAGCTGGGCCCCTAACACCGAAATGGCTGATAACCAAATAATATTTCTATAAGAATTAATGTAAATAAATTAACCCTTCCAGACAAAAATAAAAACAAATTTTTTTTTTAACAATTAAATCAGTATTACATACCTTTATTAAGACAAGGTCTTCTGGAAGATGGGGGGAGGAAAGAGGGAGGAGTATTTTTTGGGAAGGGAATTTCCCCTTGGCTTCAGGTAAAAGCTTCTCTGGGGTTATTTCCCCTTTTTTGTCTTAATCCCACTAGGACCAGCTTGAGAGTCACTCCACCAACACACCCTGCCTTCCGCTACCTCCCTCCTTCCTGCACACTCCCTGCCTTCCTCCCACCCCCTGCCTTCCTGCTCCTCCCTCCCTTTCTGCACACTCCCTGCCTTCCCAACACTCCCTGCCTTCCTGCTACACTCCCTGCCTTCCTGCTACACTCCCCATGCCTTCTACACCCCCTGCATGCCTGCCACCTCCTGCCTTCCTGCCCTCCCTGCCTTCCTGCACACCCCTTTGCATGCCTGCCACTGCCCCATGCCGCCACTCTCTGCATGCCTGCTACACTCCCCATGCCTGCTACACTCCCTGCATGCCCACCTCCCGCATGCCTGCTGCCTCCCCATGTTGCTACACTCCCTGCATGCCTGTACATTCCCCATCCGCTACACTCCCTGCCTTCCGACCTCCCTCATGCCGCCACTGCCCATGCTGCACACTCCTGCATCACCCCCTGCATGCCTGCTACCTCCCTGCATGCCTGCTACACCCCCTGCATGCCTGCCACTCCCTGCCTTCCTGCTACACTCCCTGCCTTCCTCCCACACTCCCTGCATGCCTGATACCTGCCTGCATGCCTGCTACACTCCCTGCATGCCTGCTACACTCCTGCATGCCTGCTCCTCCCTGCATGCCTGCTACACCCCCCGCATGCCTGCTACACTCCCTCATGCCTGCTACACTCCCTGCATGCCTGCTACATTCCCTCATGCTGCTACACTCCTGAATGCCTGCTACACTCCTGCATGCCTGCTACACTCCCTGCATGCCTGCTACATTCCTGCTTAAGATTAATTAGGCTATAACAGATTAAATGGTAAAAATTTCACTAGACAATTTACAATATGAAGTACAATTAGTGTTTAAAACAATGAAATTTGAGCTTTTACATTTTGAGCATTACAGTTTTACAGTAGAACAAATTAATCAATTTACTATATGAAATATTACAATTTAATATTCAGAACAATGAAATTTGAACATCCAGTTTTTTAAAGTAATGAGTACATGGTTGTAAATCGTCAGTAAAATATTCAGTATTGAAATTGAGACATCATTGGTTTTTTTTGTGTTGCTTAAGTAAAAGGTAGGCATTAAGTACAGCTTCTGGCTAATTTTGGGTGATGAGATTTTAAGTAGGGCCTTAAATTGATTTACAGGCAGGGGTCCTTTAGATGTTCTTTGGGAATGACTTCCAGATCTTCGGGCCCTTTATGTGCATAGCATTTTGCACAGGGAGAGATGAACACGAGGGACATCGAAGAATGATTTGTGTCATGTATTATGGTTGTGTTCTGTTGTAGTTAGTAAGTAGAAGTTTGAGAGGCGGGTTTATATTTAGTATAGTGTTCTGTCATGTAGTAGGCACAATAGTAAGTGTGGATGTTTTATATATTGATGTAAATTGAGTCACTTGAAAAGCGAAGGAGTGTGCGTCTATTATAGGAGTTTTTAATCAATCACTCTGCAGCTTTTTGTTGGGTTATTAGGTGATTTGCTGTGATTGAGCCCCATGCACAAATACCATAGGTGAGGTAAGGGTAGATGAGTGAGTGGTATAGTGCAAGGAGAGCTGATCCAGGTACATAGTACCGTATCTTCCTACCATTACCCCTCTTGCACTGGGCCGCAGTGATTTCAAAGGACTGTTTGGAATCTGCCATTTATGGAAGAAGGATCTGGTATGCTCCCTCTCTTCTTTGGTAAGGGCCCGTCCGATCTTTCAATGGCCCCTGCCCTTGGGCTTGCCATCCCCGTCACTCGGTGGATGTTGCACTGACTCACCTCCCCCGGGTTTGGGGACTCACGACTGGCAGCTCATCTGCACCGCCTTTGACTGATGGACTCCTACTTGCCCTTGGTGTCCCTCACTGCCTGAGATGGTGGAGACACTTCCTACTGTGGTGCTCACATTACCACTCTGCACTCTTCAGGGTGCATTAGGGACATATAATATGCAGTTATTAGTCAACATCCTTCCACTTTTGTTGAGGTTAGTTTTCGAGTGCTGGAAGGCAGGCCTCGTCGACGTTCCGTCATTGGCCTATAAACCCCATCAGGAACAACACATAAAATTTATACAGTGAAACCCCCAGTTTTATGTTTAATCCGTTCCAGAGGGGTCGGGTAAAACTGAAATAGTCGAAAACTGAAACCATTTTCCCCCATAAGAAATAATGTAAATTCAATTAATCCATTCCAGACACCCAGAAGTATTAAAAATTTTTGGGGGGCCAAAAAAGATTTTGCAAGAATGAACATTCAATTTACACTTACCTTTTGAAGACTGATGTTGCTGGATGGAAGAGAGGGAGGAGGAGAGGAAGAGAGGCTATTATTTGAAGGAAATCCCCATAAGGACTGTAGATACCAAGTCCTCATCTGGGGTCACTTCCCTTTTTTTTTCTTTTACTGCTACTAGGACCGAGAGTCACTGCACACCTGTGGCATTAAATATCTGCCCAGAGAGCTCTGATGCTGGCATCTCTAAAATGGGACAAAAGATTGTCATTGTACATGTGCCGTGACAGATTGCAACATCTTTGTCAGGGTGATGTTCCTCCACAAATGAATGCATCATTGTCCACATTGCACAAATGTCCTTAATCTTTGAAGAAGGCACCTTACATCTCTCTTCCTCCTTCATTGAAGTAATTTCCTGAGTTGTGGTTTGATGGTGTTGCACCCAAGCTCTTGCAGCTCTTCAGTGGTAGATCTCATTGTGGTCCTCCACCAACTCTTCCACATCCTCGCCACTCACATCCAACCCCACGGAATTCCCCAATGCCACAATACTTTCCACAACTTCCATAGGCTCCTCAGGGTCAGCCCCAAACCCTTCAAAATTCCTCTCTTGGACACAATCTGGCTACAACTTTCTCCAAGCAGAGTTCATCGTCCTGGAAGTCACTCCCTGCCAAGCCTTATCTATAAGGCCTATGCAGTGAAGATACTGAAGTGATCCTCCAGAACTCTCATAGGGTTAATGCAGTGTTTGAGGTCACATCAAAGCACCTTTGAAACATTGCTTTGGTGTGCAGTTTTTGAAGTTTGCAATGATCTGCTGGTCCATGGGCTGGATGAGAGGAGTGGTGTTAGGAGGCAAGAACTTCACTGTTACAAAACTGAATTCCTTAGACAATTGGTCTTCCAAGTCTGGAGAATGAGCAGGAGCATTGTCCATTACCAGGAGGCACTTGAGCTCCAATTTCTTTTCCAGGAGGTAGTTCTTTACACTTGGGCCAAACCATGCCTTACTGTTAGCCTTCCACATCACACACAATTTACTCTTGACGACACTGTTTTCTTGAACACTGGGATTTTCAGAGTGATACGAGTAAAGGCTTCACTTTGAAATCCCCACTAGCATTACTACACAACATAAGAGTTAGACTGTCTTTCATAGGCTTGTGTCCTGGCAGTGCCTTTTCCTCCTGGCATTTTCTTCCAAAGAGGCCTGTTTCATCACAAACACTTGTTCGGGTTGGAAATTTTCAGCCTGTACATATTTTTTGAATTCGCGCATGAATTTTTCAGCTGCATGTTTGTCTGAACTGGCACCCTCACCATGCCTTACAACACTGTGAATGAAACTTCGCTTCTTGAATTTTTCGAACTAGTCTTTGCTTGCCTTAAAATCACTCACATCAGCACTAGTTCCAGGCATTTTCTTGACAAGATCGGTATGCAACTGCCTTGCTTTTTCACATATGATGGATTGCACAACACTATCACCCGCTAGCTGTTTTTGTTTATACTCACCACTGCCTCTACCACCACTGCCTCAACCACTGCCTCTACCACCACTGCCTCAACCATATTTTCAATTGATTGTGATCTCTGTTTCGTTATTGTATTCACCCCTTTTGCAACATCAGCTTCAGTGATTTCTTTTCTCTTCACCACAATGGAACTGATGGTTGATGGGGCCTTATTGTATATCCTGCCGAGCTCGGCAATACGTACGCCACTATCATATTTTTCTATTATTTCTTTCTTCAGTTCTACGGTATTCCTCACTTTCTTTACCAAAGGACTGGCACTAGGTGCTTTCTTTTGGCCCATGATGGCTTATTTAGTAGTCACACAATAATCAAGGGCCAAAAACAATGGATTGTTAAGAAATGTTTTGTATGAACTCGCAGGATAATGTTAACTTAACCAGAAACAATGCTACACTGCCTGAGAATGTGCGTGGGAGGCGGGCTTGCGGGCTTTGTATGTGCGCTGGGCACTGGACAGGTTCCGTACCATTGACGAAAACAGAGCCAATCGGCGAAAACGGAGCCAATATTTCCACGAAAAAGTGCACAAAACTGAAATCGGCGATAGGAGATACACGAAAATGGAGGGTCCACTGTAAATGATTATTTAACCACGGATAACCCAACAGCCATTGAAGGTTAAGTGCGTGTTGATCCAGCAATATGTCAGCAGGTTTCGGTCTTAAAGAAGTTAGTGCAGCATACAGCAGGATGAACGGGTATGTTCACAGGACGCCAGTCTTCACCTCTCACAACATTAATGTCTTGGCTGGCACACAACTCTACATGAAAGCTGAAAACCTTCAGAAGACTGGATCATTCAAAGTCAGAGGCACCTGATTTTGAATGATCCAGGGAAGAGGGGCTAATGTGGCTAAACACTCCTCATGTAAATACAGTGGACCTCCAGTTTTCGTGATTTTTTTCGTTCCAGATTCCTGTTCAAGTGCCGTTACCGAAGGAATTTGTTACCATAAGGACAAATGTAAATTAGATTAGTCCTTTTATTTTTTTTTTATTTTTTTTTATTAACACATTGGCCGATTCCCACCAAGGCAGGGTGGCCCGAAAAAGAAAAACTTTCATCATCATTCACTCCATCACTGTCTTGCCAGAAGGGTGCTTTACACTACAGTTATAAAACTGCAACATTAACACCCCCCCTTCAGAGTGCCGGCACTGTACTTCCCATCTCCAGAACTCAAGTCCGGCCTGCCGGTTTCCTGAATCCCTTCATAAATGTTACTTTGCTCACACTCCAACACCACGTCAAGTATTAAAAACCATATGCCTCCATTCACTCCTATCAAATCGCTCACACATGCTTGCTGGAAGTCCAAGCCCTCGCACCAAAACTTCCTTTACCCCTCCCTCCAACCTTTCCTAGGCCGACCCTACCCCGCCTTCCCTCCACTAAAGATTTATACACTCTCGAAGTCACTCTGTCTCGTTCCATTCTCTCTACATGTCCAAACCACCTCAACAACCCTCCTCAGCTCTCTGGACAATCGTTTTGGTAATCCCGACCTCCTCCTAATTTCCAAACTCCGAATTCTCTGCATTATATTCACACCACACATTGACCTCAGACATGACATCTCCACTGCCTCCAGCCTTCTCCTCGTTGCAACATTCATCACCCATGCTTCACACCCATATAAGAGCGTTGTATAACTATACTCTCATACATTCCCCTCTTTACTTCCATGGACAAGGTTCTTTGTCTCCACAGACTCCAGTGCTCCACTCACCCTTTTCCCTCATCAATTCTATGATTCACCTCATCCTTCATAGACCCATCCGCCGACATGTCCACTCCCAAATATCTGAATACATTCACCTCCTCCATACTCTCTCCCTCCAATCTGATATCCAATCTTTCGTCACCTATTCTTTTTGTTATCCTCATCACCTTACTCTTTCCTATATTCACTTTCAATTTTCTTCTTTTACACACCCTACCAAATTCATCCACCAACCTCTGCAACTTCTCTTCAGAATCTCCCAAAAGCACAGTGTCATCAGCAAAAAGCAACTGTGACAACTCCCACTTTGTATTTGCTTCTTTATCTTTTAGCCCAACACCTCTTGCCAAGACCCTCGCATTCACTTCTCTTACAACCCCATCTATAAATATATTGAACAACCACGGTGACATCACACATCCTTGTCTAAGGCCCACTTTTACTGGGAAATAGTCCCTTCCCTTGCCCCCTATCTACCCTATCATACGCCTTTTCCAAATCCATAAATGCCACAAAAACATCTTTACCCTTATCCAAATACTGTTCACCTATATGTTTCACTGTAAACACTTGGTCTACACACCCCCTACCTTTCCTAAAGCCCCTTTGTTCATCTGCTATCCTGCTTTCTGTTTTACTCTTAATTCTTTCAATAATAACTCTACCATACACTTTACCAGGTACACTCAACAGACTTATTCCCCTATAATTTTTGCACTCTCTTTTGTCCCCTTTGCCTTTATACAAAGGAACAATACACGCTCTCTGCCAATCCCTAGGTACCTTACCCTCTTCCATACATTTATTAAATAATAGCACCAACCACTCCAAAATTATATCCCCACCTGCTTTTAACATTTCTATCTTTATCCCATCAATCCCAGCTGCCTTACACCCTTTCATTCTACCCACTGCCTCACGAACTTCCCCTACACCCACAACTGGCTCTTCCACACTCCTACAAGATGTTATTCTTCCTTGCCCTACACACGAAATTACAGCTTCCCTGTCTTCATCAACATTTAACAAATCCTCAAAATATTCTCTCCATTTTCCCGATACCTCTAACTCTCCATTTAATAACTCTCCTCTCCAATTTTTAACTGTCAAATCCATTTGTTCTCTAGGCTTCCTCAACTTATTAATCTCATTCCAAAACTTTTTCTTATTTTCAACAAAATTTGCTGATAACATCTCACCCACTCTCTCATCTGCTCTCTTTTACATTGCTTCACCACTCTTTTAACCTCTCTTTTCTCTCCATATACTCTTCCCTCCTTGCATCACTTCTACTTTGTAAAAACCTCTCATATGCTAACTTTTTCTCCCTTACTACTCTTTTTACATCATCATTCCACCAATCGCTCCTCTTCCCTCCGCACCACTCGCCTGTAACCACAAACTTCTGCTGAACACTCTAACACTACATTTTTAAATCTACCCCATACATTTTCGACCCCATTGCCTACCTCTCACTAGCCCATCTATCCTCCAATAGTTGTTTATATCTTACCCTAACTGCCTCCTCTTTTAGTTTATAAACCTTCACCTCTCTTTTACTTACTGATTCTATTTTCCTTGTATCCCATCTACCTTTTACTCCCACTGTAGCTATAACTAAAAGTGATCTGATATATCTGTGGCCCCTCTATAAACATGTACATCCTGAAGTCTACTCAACAGTCTTTTATCTACCAATACATAGTCCAACAAACTACTGTCATTACGCCCTACATCATATCTTGTATACTTATTTATCCTCTTTTTCTTAAAATATGTATTACCTATAACTAAACCCCCTTTTTATACAAAAGTTCAATCAAAGGGCTCCCATTATCATTTACACCTGGCACCCCAAACTTACCTACTACACCCTCTCTGCATGTTTCTCCCACTTTAGCATTTAGGTCCCCTACCACAATTACTCTCTCATTTGGTTCAAAAGTTCCTATACATTCGCTAACATCTCCCAAAATCTCTCTCTCCTCTACACTCCTCTCTTCTCCAGGTGCATACACGCTTATTATGACCCACTTTTCGCATCCGACCCTTATTTTAATCCACATAATCCTTGAATTTACACATTCATATTCCCTCTTTTCCTTCCATAACTGATCCTTCAACATTATTGCTACCCTTCCTTAGCTCTAACTCTCTCAGATACTCCTGACTTAATCCCATTTATTTCTCCCCACTGAAACTCGCCTACCCCCTTCAGCTTTGTTTCGCTTAGGGCCAGGACATCCAACTTCTTTTCATTCATAACATCGGCAATCATCTCTTTCTTATCATCCGCACTACATCCACGCACATTCAGACAACCCAGTTTTATAAAGTTTTTCTTCTTCTCGTTTTTAGTAGATTTGTACAGGAGAAGGGGTTACTAGCCCATTGCTCCCGGCATCTTAGTCGCCTCATACGACACGCATGGCTTATGGAGGAAAAATTCTTTTCCACTTCCCCATGGACAATAGAGAAAATAAAAAGAACAAGAGCTATTAAGAAAAGAAGAAAAACCTAGATGTGTGTATGTATATATATGCATGTGTATGCCAGTGTAGTGTGACCTAAAGTGTAAGTAGAAGTAGCTAGATATACCTGTTATCCAGCGTGTTTATGAGACAGAAAAAAAGACACCAGCAATCCTACCATCATGTAAAACAGTTTCAGGTTTCTGTTTCACAGTCACCTGGCAGGACGGTAGTACCCTCCTGGGTGGTTGCTGTCTACCCCCAAAAATACACTTACAAAAGCACTTACAAAATACACTTACATAATTGTTCGAGTTTGGAGCATCACGAACACCGGGGTCCACTGTACAGTGGAACCTCGGCTTTCGAATGCCCCACTATGCAAATTTTTCAGGATACAAACAGTCGCTCGGTTGATTTTTGCTTCTGGATACGAATGAAATTTCAGGATGCGAATTTCCCTTCAAGGGAGGTTTGGCTCTTGATCTAGGGAATTGTATCTGTGCCCCAGTTCCTTAAATTAATAATAATAATAATATTAGGGCGTAATGACAGTAGTTTGTTGGACTACGTATTGGTAGATAAAAGACTGTTGAGTAGACTTCAGGATGTACATGTTTATAGAGGGGCCACAGATATATCAGATCACTTTTTAGTTATAGCTATAGTGGGAGTAAAAGGTAGATGGGATACAAGGAAAATAGAAGCAGTAAGTAAGAGAGAGGTGAAGGTTTATAAACTAAAAGAGGAGGCAGTTAGGGTAAGATATAAACAACTATTGGAGGATAGATGGGCTAGTGAGAGTGTAGGCAATGGGGTCGAGGATGTATGGGGTAGATTTAAAAATGTAGTGTTAGAGTGTTCAGCAGAAGTTTGTGGTTACAGGCGAGTGGGTGCGGGAAGGAAGAAGAGCGATTGGTGGAATGATGATGTAAAGAGAGTAGTAAGGGAGAAAAGTTAGCATATGAGAGGTTTTACAAAGTAGAAGTGATGCAAGGAGGGAAGAGTATATGGAGAGAAAAGAGAGGTTAAGAGAGTGGTGAAGCAATGTAAAAGAGAGCAAATGAGAGAGTGGGTGAGATGTTATCAACAAATTTTGTTGAAAATAAGAAAAAGTTTTGGAGTGAGATTAATAAGTTTAGGAAGCCTAGGGAACAAATGGATTTGACAGTTAAAAATAGGAGAGGAGAGTTATGAAATGGAGAGTTAGAGGTATTGGGAAGATGGAGGGAATATTTTGAGGAGTTGTTAAATGTTGATGGAGACAGGGAAGCTGTGATTTTGTGTATAGGGCAAGGAGGAATAACATCTTGTAGGAGAGTGGAAGAGCCAGTTGTGAGTGTGGGGGAAGTTCATGAGGCAGTGGGTAGAATGAAAGGGGGTAAGGCAGCTGGGATTGATGGGATAAAGACAGAAATGTTAAAAGCAGGTGAGGATATAATTTTGGAGTGGTTGGTGCTATTATTTAATAAATGTATGGAAGAGGGTAAGGTACCTAGGGATTGGCAGAGAGCGTGTATTGTTCTTTTGTATAAAGGCAAAGGGGACAAAAGAGAGTGCAAAAATTATAGGGGAATAAGTCTGTTGAGTGTACCTGGTAAAGTGTATGGTAGAGTTATTATTGAAAGAATTAAGAGTAATACAGGAAGCAGGATAGCAGATGAACAAGGGGGCTTTAGGAAAGGTAGGGGGTTTGTAGGCCAAGTGTTTACAGTGAAACATATAGGTGAAAAGTATTTGGATAAGGGTAAAGAGGTTTTTGTGGCATTTATGGATTTGGAAAAGGCATATGATAGGGTGGATAGGGGGGCAATGTGGCAGATGTTGCAGGTGTATGGAATAGGAGGTAGGTTACTGAAAGCAGTGAAGAGTTTTTATGAGGATAGTGAGGCTCAGGTTAGAGTGTGTAGGAGGGGGGGGGGACTATTTCCCAGTAAAAGTGGGCCTTAGACAAGGATGTGTGATGTCGCCGTGGTTGTTCAATATATTTATAGATGGGGTTGTAAGAGAAGTGAATGCGAGGGTCTTGGCAAGAGGTGTGGGGTTAAAAGATAAAGAATCAAATACAAAGTGGGAGTTGTCACAGTTGCTTTTTCTGATGACACTGTGCTTTTGGGAGATTCTGAAGAGAAGTTGCAGAGGTTGGTGGATGAATTTGGTAGGGTGTGTAAAAGAAGAAAATTGAAGGTGAATATAGGAAAGAGTAAGGTGATGAGGATAACAAAAAGATTAGGTGATGAAAGATTGGATATCAGATTGGAGGGAGAGAGTATGGAGGAGGTGAATGTATTCAGATATTTGGGAGTGGACATGTCAGCAGATGGGTCTGTGAAGGATGAGGTGAATCATAGAATTGATGAGGGGAAAAGGGTGAGTGGAGCACTTCGGAGTCTGTGGAGACAAAGAACTTTGTCCATGGAAGTAAAGAGGGGAATGTATGAGAGTATAGTTATACCAACACTCTTATATGGGTGTGAAGCATGGGTGATGAATGTTGCAACGAGGAGAAGGCTGGAGGCAGTGGAGATATCATGTCTGAGGTCGATGTGTGGTGTGAATATAATGCAGAGAATTCGGAGTTTGGAAATTAGGAGGAGGTGCGGGATTACCAAAACTATTATCCAGAGAGCTGAGGAGGGGTTGTTGAGGTGGTTCGGACATGTAGAGAGAATGGAACGAGACAGAATGACTTCGAGAGTGTATAAATCTGTAGTGGAGGGAAGGCGGGTAGGGGTCGGCCTAGGAAAGGCTGGAGGGAGGGGGGTAAAGGAGGTTTTGTGTGCGAGGGGCTTGGACTTCCAGCAAGCATGTGTGAGCGTATTTGATAGGAGTGAATGGAGACAAATGGTTTTTAATACTTGACGTGCTGTTGGAGTGTGAGCAAAGTAACATTTATGAAGGGATTCAGGGAAACCGGCAGGCCGGACTTGAGTCCTGGAGATGGGAAGTACAGTGTCTGCACTCTGAAGGAGGGGTGTTAATGTTGCAGTTTTATAACTGTAGTGTAAAGCACCCCTCTGGCAAGAGAGTGATGGAGTGAATGATGATGAAAGTTTTTCTTTTTCGGGGCCACCCTGCCTTGGTGGGAATCGGCCGAT
This sequence comes from Cherax destructor, assembly GCA_009830355.1. NCBI lineage: Eukaryota > Metazoa > Arthropoda > Malacostraca > Decapoda > Parastacidae > Cherax > Cherax destructor. The sequence goes on along the minus strand of WNWK01035408.1, from coordinate 2,887 downwards.
GTGTTAATAAAAAAAAATAATAATTATTATAATACATACGTAATAATAATAATAATAATAATAATAATAATAATAATACAGTGGACCGTCGCTATTCGAATACTCCGAACTCGCTCTTTTATGTAAGTTTATTATTGTAAGTGCTTTTATAAGTGTGTTTTTGTGGGTCTGAAATGGACTAATCTAATTTACATCATTCCTTATGGGAATAAATTCGTTTGGTAACAGCACTTAAACAGCATTCTGGAATGAAGAATGTTCGAATACCAAGGGTCCACTGTAATATATACAGTGGTCCTTCGGTTTTCGTGCATCTCCAAACTCGAACATTTATGTAAGTGTATTTTCGTAAGTGCTGTTGCAAGTGTATTTTGGGGGTCTGAAATAGACTAACCTACGTGACATTATTTCTAAATGAAGTAAATTCGTTCGGTAATGGCACTTGAGCAGTATTCTGGAACGAATTTTCGGCGAAAACCGAGGGACCACTGTACTAGTAATAATAATAATAATAATAATATATAATATAATAATAATAATAATAATAATAATATATAATAATAATAATATACGTATAATAATAATAATATAATACGTATAATAATAATGTAATAATACAGTGGACCCCCGGTGTTCGTGATGCTCCAAACTCGAACAATTATGTAAGTGTATTTTTGTAAGTGCTTTTGTAAGTGTATTTTTGAGGGTCTAAAAGGACTAGTCTAATTTACATTATTCCTTATGGGAATAAATTTGTTTGGTAACGGCACTTGAACAGCATTCTGGAACGAAAAAATCACGAAAACCGGGGGTCCACGGTACTATAAAAATAATTATAATAATACAGTGGACCCCCGGTTTTTGAGGAGTGTGGAAATCAAGCAATTCGTGTGATGGGGAAGCCTAACATTAAGGCATGGGTCACGAGGCTAATTTTCATTGAGTGGGTCAATGAAGTGTTTGGCCCGAGTGTGAAGAAATACCTCTTGGAAAATAAATTGCCACTTAAGTGCCTCCAGGTAATGGACATTGCTCCTGCTCATCTTCCAGACTTGGAAGACCTATTGTTTGAGGAGTGTAATTTCATCACAGTGAAGTTCTTGCCCCCTAATACCACTCCTCTCATCCAGCCCATGGACCAGCAGGTCATTTCAAACTTCAAAAAATTCTACACCAAAGCAATGTTTCAAAGGTGCTTTGAAGTGACCTTGGACACTGAATTGACCCTAAGAGAGTTCTGGAGGAATTACTTCAATATCCTCAATTACATAACCCTTATAGATAAGGCTTGGCAAGGAGTGACTTCCAGGACTTTGAACTCTGCTTGGAGAAAATTGTGGCCAGAATGTGTCCTCGAGAAGGATTTTGAAGGGTTTGAGGCTGACTCTGAGGATCCTATGCCTGTTGTGGAATGTATTGTGTCTTTGGGGAAGTCCATGGGGTTGGATGTGAGTGGCCAGGATGTGAAAGAGTTGGAAGAGTTGGTGGAAGACCACAGGGAAGAGCTAACCACTGAAGAGCTGCAACACTTTCAACTGGAACAGCAACAGACTGCAGCTGAGGAAATTGCTTCAGAGGAGGAGGAAGAGAGGGGGAAGAATGTGCCCTCTTCAGTGATTAAGGACATGTGTGCAAAGTGGGCTGAGTTGCAAAGTTTTGTGGAGAAATATCACCCTAACAAAGCTGTTGCAAGCCGTGTCTGCAACATGTCCAATGACAATGTCTTGTCCCATTTTAGGCAAATCTTAAAGAGACACCAGAAACAGAGCTCTCTGGACAGATTTTTAGTGCAACAGGGGTCCAGTGCCAGTAAAAGACAAAGAAGGGAAGTAACCCCAGAGAGGGCTTTGATATCTGAAGTAATTATGGAGGGGGATTCCCCTTCCAAACAATAAACTCTCCTCCCTCTCCCCTCCTCGCCTTCTTCAATATGCCAACAAGATTCTTCAGTAAAGGTAATGCTTATACAGTGGACCCCCGCCTAACGAGCACCCCGGAAATCGTACAATTATATAAGTATAATATTGTAAGTGCTTATGGAAGTGTATTTTTGGGGGTCTGAAATAGACTAACCTACGTGACATTATTTCTTAAGGAAGTAAATTCGTTCGGTAATGGCACTTGAGCAGGCTTCTGGAATGAATTTTGCTCGTTAGGTGGGGGTCCACTGTATTTATATATATTTATCATTGTTTTCTGTATGTAAAACTATAGTCATTCTTTAAAAAATGATTTTTTTTAAAAATATTTTTGGGTGTGTGGAATGGATTAATTGGATTTACATTATTTCTTATGGGAAATATTACTTCAGTTTTCGTCCATTTCGGATTTCGAGCTACCTTCTGAAACGGATTAATTATGAAAATTGGGGATCTACTGTATTAAGTTAGCAATGTAACTAGGCATTAAAAAAATAAAGTAAAATGCACATACAGTGGACCCTCGGTTAACGAAAGGTCCCGTTAACGAAAGTTTCGGAAAACGTAAGCTTTTTTCGGAATCGGTTAGCGAAAAATTCCTCGGTTACCGAAAGGTATTAGACGTGTCCGCCTGCTCCGCGCAAGCGCAGGACGCCAGTGAAGCGTTGTTTACCATTGAGAGAACATTACCTAGCGCGCTCTTTCAAAGATTCACAATATATTTGGTGTCTTTTTTGGTGGTTTAGTGATTGTCACTGTGAAATAAGTCACCATGGGTCCAAAGAAGCTTCCTAGTGGCACCCCAGTGGTAGCAGGTATGCAGGGAGTGTAGCATTCATGCAGAGAGTGTAGCATTCATGCAGAGTGTGTAGCATTCATGCAGGGAGTGTAGCATTCATGCAGGAGTGTAGCATTCATGCAGGGAGTGTAGCATTCATGCAGGGAGTGTAGCATTCATGCAGGGAGTG
>WNWK01035407.1:0-19787 GCA_009830355.1 Cherax destructor | reverse complement strand
TAAATTACTTAGACTATACAACAAACATTGTCCTATAAAAATGAAACAGATTACGAATAAATGGCTAGGTTGCCCATGGCTAACTAACAGCTTACTAAAATCCATTAACAAGAAACATCAATATGAAAAGCAATATAGACGGGGGTTCATACGTAAAGATTTTATTAAACACTATTCATCAGTTTTCACCAAACTAATAAAAAAAGCCAAACAATTGTACTACTCCAGCAGATTCACTGAAACAAGAGGAGATATAAAAAATACCTGGAAAACACACTCACAGATTCTGGGCACCTACAAACTGAAAAAAACTATGGATATTGTCCTAACTAAACAAAGCGAAACACCACTACAGCCTATTGATACAGTAAACAAGATAAATGACTTCTTCTCAACCATAGGATCAAATCTTGCCAGTAAAATCCCAGATATCAACGCCCGAGCAAGTGATTACCTAGGTGGGAATTTCCCATCCTCCTTCTATCTTGCACCTACTGAGCCCACTGAAGTCACCATGATAATCAAGTCACTTAAAAATAAATCATGGAATCTGTCTCAAGTCCCACCATTATTATACAAGCGAGCCACCCATGTCCTTTCACATGCTATTTCATTACTTTTTAACAAATCACTAGAATCTAGCACTTTCCCGACACTACTCAAAACAGCTAGGGTTACACCAATACGCAAAGGTGGTGACCCCACAGACAAAACAACTAAAGGCCAATATCAAACTTACCGTTGCTTTCCAAAATCTTCGAGAAACTTGTGCACAAGAGATTATACTCGTTTATAACGACATAAAGCATACTCAACCCCTGCCAATTTGGCTTCAGAAAAAATAAAAGCACTAACGATGCAATCGTAAAAATAATAGACCTGCTTTACACAGCACTCGAAAATAAGGAATATCCATTAGGACTTTTTATTGACCCAAGGAAAGCTTTCGACACAGTAAACCACAGCATCCTACTCCACAAACTGGACCACTATGGTATAAGAGCCTTTGCCAATAACCACTCGGTTATCGCCATCTTTTTCGATCTTGAGAAGGCTTATGACACAACTTGGAAGTATGTATAATATCTTGACCCAGGCCCACTCCTTAGGCCTCCGAGGCAATCTACCATTTTTTCCTTAAGGCTTTCTTAACTGAAAGACATTTCCGTGTCCGGGTTAGTAATGAGCTTTCCCCAGATTTTGTCCAAGCTGAAGGTGTTCCCCAGGGTTGTGTTCTGAGCACAACACTATTTCTCCTTGCTATAAATAATCTGGCATCAGTTCTCCCATCCAACATTTGGTCATCGCTTTATGTGGATGACTTTGCTATAGCTTGTGCGGGTGCTGACTGTCACCTCATTGCAGTTTCACTCCAGCATGCCTTCAACCGAGTTTCCGATTGGGCCACCTCTCACGGGTTTAAATTTTCTAGTAGCAAAACTCATCAAATTACGTTTACTAGACGTTCAGTGGTCTCTGATCATCCGTTGTACCTATACGGCTCACGTATCCCAGAACGTGATACAGTCAGGTTTCTCGGCCTCCTGTTTGACCGTCGATTGTCTTGGAAACCTCACATTACCTCTCTGAAGGCAACTTGTCATAGCCGGCTGAACCTCCTAAAAACCCTCGCACATCTTTCGTGGGGGGCTGATCGTAGCACTCTCCTCCGCCTGCATTCAGCCCTAATTTTATCGAAACTCGATTATGGTGACCAGATATATTCGGCGGCCTCCCCTGCTACTCTTTCCAGCCTTAATCCCATTCATCACCAGGGATTGCGTTTATGCCTTGGTGCATTTTGTTCTTCCCCAGTTGAGAGTCTCTATGAAGAAGCGAACATTCCATCCTTGTCCAATCGTCGTGATGCACATTGCATTCGCTATTATGTTTGCTCCCATGACCTCTGCAATACTTCCATGTATAGGATTGTCACAGATGTTAGTAGGCGCTCTTTATTTGTCCGTCACCCCTGTTTACTTCGTCCTTTTCTCTTCGTCTACATTCACTCTTGTCTTCCCTTCAACTACCACCTTTATACGTTCATGTGACATCTCCCTTTCCCTTACCCCCTTGGGAAGTTCCTGCTGTCTGTGTCTGTTCTATTCCTCTACCTTGCGCGAAAGTCCAACTACCTATGGCGGCTTCTCGCTCTTTTTTTCTAGACCACTTCCGTTCTCATTCCTATGCAATCGGCATATACGCCGATGGTTCAAAGTCATCTGACGGTGTCGGATTCGCAGCAGTCTTCCTGGACAGCGTCGTGCGAGGGCATCTGTTACCCTCGGCTAGTATCTTTATGGCTGAATTGTATGCCATTCTTGTGGCACTTATCCGTATTGCATCTATGCCTCTGTCACCATTTGTGGTCATTTCAGACTCCCTTAGTGCTTTACAGGGTATCCATAAAATTGATACACCTCACCCCCTAGTTCTTCGTATCCAACTTTGGTTATGCCGTATCTTTAGCAAACACAAAGATATTGTTTTTTGTTGGGTCCCTGGTCATGTTGACGTACAGGGCAATGAAGAGGCAGACACTGCTGCACGGTCAGCAGTACATGACCTTCCAGTTTCATATAGAGGTGTTCCTTTCACAGACTATTTTGCGGTCATTGCTACCCACCTTCGCACACGTTAGCAACAACGCTGGTCTGACCTGCTAAATAACAAACTTCATTCTATTAAACCGATTATAGGTTTCTGGCCTTCTTCTTGTCACCAATGGCTTGGTTGGGAGACTACACTCTACCGTCTTCGCATCGGCCACACTCGTCTTACTCACGGGTATCTCATGAAGAGGCTCCCTGCCCCTCTCTGTGAGCATTGTCAGGTTCCAGTGTCTGTTCAACATATTCTGTTGGACTGCCCACTCTATCAACGAGCACGCAGAATTTACCTCCAATGGCGTCTTCGCTCTGCGGCCCTTTCTTTACCTTCCCTTCTTGCTGATGGACCCTCCTTTAATCCTGAATCTCTCGTTGACTTTTTGACAGAAACTGACTTACTACACAAACTCTGAAGATTATACCTCTAGCACCTCCCTCAGTCCCTTCTACCTCGATCTCTTGCTACCCTCTATCCCTGCACTATCCACTGTCCTGCTGCACTCCATACCCTACTAATCATCCATCTCCCTCTTACAACCCATTCTCCCTGCATCCTGCAATAACCTGCAGCGCCGTATGACCCCTGTGGTTTAGCGCTTCTTCTTCTTTCAACACGTCGGCCATTTCCCACCGAGGCAGGGTGGCCCAAAAGGAAAAATGAAAGTTTCTCCTTTTACATTTAGTACTGTAATATATTCAGGAGAAGGGGTTACTAGCCCCTTGCTCCCGGCATTTTAGTCGCCTCTTACGACACGCATGGCTTACGGAGGAAGAATTCTGTTCCACTTCCCCATGAAGATAAGAGGAAATAAGAACAAGAACTAGTAAGAAAATAGAAGAAAACCCAGAGGGGTGTGTATATATATGCTTGTACATGAATGTGTAGTGTGACCTACGTGTAAGTAGAAGTAACAAGATGTACCTGAAATCTTGCATGTTTATGAGACAGAAAAAAGACACCAGCAATCCTACCATCATGTAAAACAATTACAGGCTTTCGTTTTATACTCACTTGCCAGGACGGTAGTACTTTCCTGGGCAGTTGCTGTCTACCAACCTACTACCTAGGTTTAGCGCTTCTATTTGATTATAATAATAATAAAGAGGAGTGAGTGGTGGAATGAAGAAGTAAAGGGTGTGATAAAAGAGAAAAAGGTAGCTTATGAGAGGTTTTTACAAAACAGAAGTGTTAATAGAAGAGCAGAGTATATGGAGAGTAAAAGAAAGGTGAAGAGAGTGGTGAGAGAGTGCAAAAGAAGAGCAGATGAAAGAGTGGGAGAGGCTCTGTCAAGAAATTTTGCTGAAAACAAGAAAAAATTTTGGAGTGAGATAAACAAGGTAAGAAAGCCTAGGGAACGAATGGATTTGTCAGTTAAAAACAGAGTAGGGGAGTTAGTAGATGGGGAGCTGGAGGTATTGGGTAGATGGCGGGAATATTTTGAGGAACTTTTAAATGTCGATGAAAAAAGGGAGGCGGTAATTTCATGTACTGGCCAGGGAGGTACAACATCGTTTAGGAGTGAAGAAGAGCAGGATGTGAGTGTGGGGGAGGTGCATGAGGCATTACGTAGAATGAAAGGGGGTAAAGCAGCTGGAATTGACGGAATCATGACAGAAATGTTAAAAGCAGGGGGGGATATAGTGCTGGAGTGGTTGGTATTTTTGTTTAATAAATGTATGAAAGAGGGAAGGTACCTAGGGATTGGCAGAGAGCATGTATAGTTCCTTTATATAAAGGGAAGGGGGCTAAAAGAGAGAGTAAAAATTATAGGGGAATAAGTTTACTGAGTATACCAGGTAAAGTGTATGGCAGGGTTATTATTGAAAGAATTAGAGGTAAGACAGAGAGTAGGATTGCAGATGAGCAAGGAGGCTTTAGAGTGGGTAGGGGATGTGTAGATCAAGTGTTTACAGTGAAGCATATATGTGAACAGTATTTAGATAAAGGTAGAGAAGTTTTTATTGCATTTATGGATTTAGAAAAGGCATATGATAGAGTGGATAGGGGAGCAATGTGGCAAATGTTGCAAGTGTATGGAATAGGTAGTAAGTTACTGAAGGCTGTAAAGAGTTTTTATGAGGATAGTGAGGCTCAGGTTAGGGTGTGTAGGAGAGAGGGAGATTACTTCCCGGTAAAAGTAGGTCTTAGACAGGGATGTGTAATGTCACCATGGTTGTTTAATATATTTATAGATGGGGTTGTAAAAGAAGTAAATGCTAGGGTGTTGGGGAGAGGAGGGATTAAATTATGGAGAAATAAATGCAAATGGGAGTTGACACAGTTACTTTTTGCTGATGATACTGTGCTTATGGGAGATTCTAAAGAAAAGTTGCAAAGGTTAGTGGACGAGTTTGGGAGAGTGTGTAAAGGTAGAAAGTTAAAAGTGAACATAGATAAGAGTAAGGTGATGAGGGTATCAAACGATTTAAATAAAGAAAATTGGATATCACATTGGAGAGAGGGATTATGGAAGAAGTAAATGTTTTCAGATATTTGGGAGTTGACGTGTCAGCGGATGGGTTTATGAAGGATGAGGTTAACCATAGAATTGATGAAGGAAAAAGTGAGTGGTACGTTGAGGTATCTGTGGAGACAAAAACGTTATCCATGGAGACAAAGAAGGGAATGTACGAAAGTATAGTGGTACCAACACTCTTATATGGGTGTGAAGCATGGGTTGCAAATGCTGCAGCGAGGAGGAGGCTGGAGGCAGTGGAGATGTCCTGTCTAAGGGCAATGTGTGGTGTAAATATTATGCAGAAAATTCGGAATGTGGAAATTAGGAGAAGGTGTGGAGTTACTAAAAGTATTTGTCAGAGGGCTGAAGAGGGGTTGTTGAGGTGGTTTGGTCATTTAGAGAGAATGGATCAAAGTAGAATGACTTGGAGAGCGTATAAATCTGTAGGGGAAGGAAGGCGGGGTAGGGGTCATCCTAGAAAAGGTTGGAGGGAAGGGGTAAAGGAGGTATTGTGGGCGAGGGGCTTGGACTTCCAGCAAGCATGTGTGAGCGTGTTAGATAGGAGTGAATGGAGACGAATGGTTTTTGGGACATGACGATCTGTTGGAGTGTGAGCAGGGTAACATTTTGTGAAGGGATTCAGGGAAACCAGTTAATTGATTTAGTTGGATTTGAGTCCTGGAAATGGGAAGTACAATGCCTGCACTTTAAAGGAGGGGTCTGGGATAGTGACAGATGGGACGGACAATTCTCAGCTGTCGTATCTCAGCTCCTCTGCAAAGACAGTGATTATGTATGAGTGTGGTGAAAGTGTTGAATGATGATGAGAGTATTTTCTTTTTGGGGATTTTCTTTCTTTTTGGGTCACCCTGCCTCGGTGGGAGACGGCCGACTTGTTGAAAAAAAAAAAATAATAATAATATGGTAAAAGAGGTCATGCACTTGCATATTTCAGAACCTACCTTATTAATTGGTATCATACTGGTCAGAGAGCCCGTCGTAAGTCTGAGTCATTGGTAAACGAGTACATCACTAAGTGAGGAGTGGCTGTATTAAAAAATGATTGCTGTTGGAGTGTGAGCTGGGTAATATTTTGTGAAGGGATTCAGGGAAACCAGTTAGCCGGACTTAGTCCTGGAGGTGGGAAGTACAATGCCTACACTTTGTATGTCACCATTAAAGACACATCCTCCTCGACACGACCACTTGATACCGGAGTACCGCAGGGAAGTGTCCTTGGTTCCCTGCTCTTCCTCTTATACATCAATGATCTTCCCAGTGTATCACAACACCTGAAAATAATACTCTTTGCTGACGACACGACTTATGTCATCTCCCACCCAAATCTTGCCATGCTCAACACCATTGTTAATGACGAATTACTAAAAATATCTACATGGATGACAGCCAATAAACTTACACTCAACACTGATAAGACCTTCTATATTATGTTTGGTAACAGAGCAGGTGATGCACAATTAAACATTAAGATCAACAACACTCCTATTGCTAAACATAATGAGGGCAAATTCCTGGGCCTTCACCTTGACAGCAAACTGAAATTCAGCACTCATATCCAACACATAAGTGTCCAAAACTGTGGGGATCCTCTCTAAGATATGTTACTATGTACCACTATCAGCCCTACGCACACTATACTATTCACTCATCTATCCCTACCTCACATATGCCATTTGTGCTTGGGAATCAACAGCAATTACCCACCTAAAGCCTATAATAACCCAACAAAAAGCCGCAGTAAGAATTATCACGCAATCAAACTCTAGGCCACACCCCCCCATCCCCCCACTCTTCAAAGACCTAAACTTACTCACTGTTCAGAACATCCACACTTACTACTCTGCAATCTACATTTATAGAACCATAAATTCCAACTTTAACCCACTTTATTGACAGTTGTGACAGGACCCATAGACATAAAACCAGACACAAACATCTCTCTGACATTCCCCGTGTCCGACTAAATCTATACAAAAATTCAATGTACATAAAAGGGCCTAAAATCTGGAACTCCCTGCCTGAAAACTCTAGAACTGCAGACACAACCTCCATTTTCAAAAGCACCGTTAAAAATCATCTTATCTCACTTATGCACCCAACCGGTAGTTAATCACATGAAAACTACTTTATCTAGCACATATCCACAGCAAAATACACTTATTGATATCTGTGACTCCCCTTAATTTGCACATGACTGTAAACAAAATTATAATGCAACATGACTGTAAACAAAATTCTAATGCAACTATTACTTCATAATTCTTAAGCTAGGCATAAGTTTGCCTAAGACACTCCAATATAGAAACTGTGTCATGCCAACATGGCACCATTCCCATTAATATGTAAACTAATTGTTAAATTCTTAAATTTTTAAACTACATACCTCAATTTTGTAAACCTAGTTAATCACTACAATTACCTAAACTTAATACCAGTACAGTTATTGTGTCACTATAGAGTAAGATCTATTATAAGACTGCCTGAAATGCCTAGGCATACCTAGGCATACTATTGGCCTTCTTGTAATCATTATTTCATAAAATGTATAAACAACATAAAACATGTAAACCCCACTTTGTAATATTATCAGAAATAAAGTTGATTTGAGTTGATTTGAAATCACAATAATACACTTACATAATTGTTCGAGTTGGGAGCTTTTCGAAACTCGAGGTACCACTGTACAGTGGGCCCCCGAGTTTCGGTCATAATTCATTCCAGAAGGCTGCTCAAGTGCCATTACCGAACGAATTTACTCTCTTAAGGAATAATGTCAAGTAGGTTAGTCCATTTCAGACCCCCAAAAATACACTTACAAAAGCACTTACAATATTACACTTACATATTAGTACGATTTCAGAGGTGACCGAAACTCGGGGTCCACTGTATACAGTGAACCCCCGGTGTTCGTCCTGCTCAAAGCACGCCCTTTTATGTAAGTTTACTTTTTTAAATGCTTTTATAAGTGTAGTTTTGGGGGTCTAAAAGGACTAGTCTACTTTACATTATTTCTTAAGGGAATAAATTCGGTTGGTAATGGCACTTGAACAGTATTCTCTTACGAAAAATGGACGAACACCGGGGGTCCACTGTATATATATATATACAGTGGACCCCCGAGTTTTGGCCCATACTGTAATTCGTTCCAGAAGGCTGTTCAAGTGCCATTCCCGAACGATATTGTTCCCATAAGGAATAATGTAAAATAGGTTAGTCCATTTCAGACCCCCAAAAATACACTTACAAAAGCACTTACAATAATATACACTACTTACATAATTGTTCGAGTTTTGAGGTGGTCGAAACTCATGGGTCCACTGTATACAGTGGTACCCCGGATTTCGTCAATAATTCGTTCCAGAGGGCTGTTTGAGTGCCATTACCGAACAAATTTATTCCCATAAGGACGAATGTAAATTGGATTAGTCCGTTTCAGACCCCAAAAAATACACTTACAAAAGCACTTACAAAAAATACACTTACATAATTGTTCGAGTTGGGAGCTGTACGAAATCCGGAGTACCACTGTGTGTGTGTGTGTACATACATACATAATACATATACACAGTGGAACCTCCACTTACAAGTGCATCCACGTGCAAGTTTTTCCAGATACGAGCAGTCGCTCGGTCGATTTTTTGCGTCCAGATGCTAGCGAAATTTCCAGATGCGAGCGGGCCTCAAGGGAGGTTCCTTGACGCTGGTGAGGGGCTCCTGCTCTTGATCTAGGGAATTGGATCTCGGTTATTTGTTGGACTATCTTACTGAAACTTGGGCAATGTGTGATGAAAAGATGCTTCTTAACGTACACCAAAAATGAAAGAAATCAGGCCATAAATAACGGAGTTCACTTTTAAGGCATTAGCCTCACCTTAGCGGTATTTTCAGTACGTATTTTCGTATGGTTTTTATGGTTGTATTCTCGTTTTTTTTGGTCTCAGTTGATAGAATGGAAGATATATTACAGAAATAGATATGATTTTGATTGGTTTCACAACAAAAAGTACCTTGAAATTGAGCTCAAAGTAGCAGAAATGTTTGATTCTTTGGCTATGTTCAAGAGTAAACAAAGGACGTCACCTCCATTCCAATATGCAGTCATGAATGGGTTACTAATACTAATACAATTACAGTGGACCCCCGGATTACGTACTGCTCCAAACTCGAACAATTATGTAAGTGTATTTTTGTAAGTGCTTTTGTAAGTGTATTTTTGGGGTCTAAAAGAACTAATCTAATTTACATTATTCCTTATTGGAACAAATTCGTTTGGTAACGGCACTTGAACAGCATTCTGGAACGAAATAATTACGTAATCCGGTGGTCCACTGTACAGTGGTCCCCCGGTTTTCGCCGAAAATTCGTTCCAGAATGCTACTCAAGTGCCATTACCGAACGAATTTACTTCCTTAAGAAATAATGTCACGTGGGTTAGTCTATTTCAGACCCCCAAAAATACACTTGCACCAGCACTTACGAAAATACACTTACATAAATGTTCGAGTTTGGAGATGCATGAAAACCGAGGGACCACTGTATAGTGGACCCTCGGTTTTCGTGCATCTCCAAACTCGAACATTTATGTAAATGTATTTTTGTAAGTGTACTTTTGGGGGTCTGAAATGACTAATCTAATTTACATTTGTTCTTATGGGAACAAATCCATTCGGTAATGGCACTCAAACAGCATTCTGGAAAGAATTTTCAACGAAAACCGAGGATCCACTGTATTACAATAATGCAGTAGTCTGCATAACAGTAAATCTTTTATTTTTTGTGTGAATAAAAATTCCAAATTATTTACGGTGGACCCCCGGAAATCAAACCTTTTTCATTCCAGAATGCTGTTCAAGTATTGTTACCAAACGAATTTATTCCCATAAGGAAGGATGTAAATTAGATTAGTCCGTTTCCGACCCCCAAAAATACACCTATAAAAGCACTTACAATAATAAACTTACATAATAGGGCGAGTTGGGAGTGTTCGATTTCCGAGGGTCCACTGTACATACAGTGGTCCCTCGACTATCGGTTTTAATCCGTTCCAGGAGCTAGACCTTAACTCCAAAAACTTTGAAACTCGAAACCTTATTTCACATAAGATATAATGTAAATACAATTAATCCGTTCCACCCAAAAATATTCACAAAAAATACATTTTTTTAAAGAATAAATACTACTATAGTTTTACACACACACAAAACAATTATAAAGTAATAAATTTATAATTAAACATTTAAAATAACATTTACTTACCTTTAATGAACAGAGTTGCTGGCATCTGCAAGATAGGGAGGACAGTGGAAGGGGTTAGTGATTAGAAGGGTAATCCCCACTCCCTGCATGCCTGCTACACTCCATGAATGAATGCCACACTCCCTGCATGAATGCTACACTCCCTGCATGCCTGCTACACTCCCTGCATGCCTGCTACACTCTCTGCATGAATGCAACACTCCCTGCATGCCTGCAACACTCCCTGCATGCCTGCTACACTCCCTGCATGAATGCAACACTCCCTGCATGAATGCTACACTCCCTGCATGAATGCTGTACTCCCTGCATGAATGCTGCACTCCCTGCATGAATGCTACACTCCCTGCATGAATGCTACACTCCCTGCATGAATGCTACACTCCCTGCATGCCTGCTACCACTGGGGTGCCACTAGGAAGCTTCTTTGGACCCATGGTGACTTATTTCACAGTGACAATCACTAAACCAGCAATAAACAGAATAAATTTATTGTGAAATGTTTGAAAGAGCGCGCTGGGTAATGTTCTCTCAGTGGTAAACAACGCTAGACTGGCGTCCTGCGCGGCGAGGCGCGCAAGCGCGGGCAGGCGGACAGGTCTGGTACGGACCGATACACGAGGGAAAGACCGATACACAAGGGAAACATTGACCGAAAAAAGGAACCGAAACACGAAATAACCGAAATTCGGAAACACCGAAACACGAGGGATCACTGTATATTGTAATAATAATAATATAATAATAATACAGTGGTACCTCGAGTTACGATATTTTTTCGTTCGAGAATGCTGTTCAAGTGCCATTACCAAACGAATTTATCCCCATAAGGAATAATGTAAAATAGACTAGTCCTTTTACACCCCCAAAAATATACTTACAAAAGCATTTAAAAAAATAAACTTACATAAAAGGGCAATTTTGGGGACCATCGTAACTCGAGGTACCACTGTATATGTATAATAATACATGTATAATAATACATGTATAATAATACATCTTCTTTCTTTCAACACGTCGGCTGTTTCCCACTGAAGCGGGGTGGCCCAAAAGGAAAAACGAAAGTTTCTCCTTTAATATTTAGTAATATATACAGGAGAAGGGGTTTAATAATGTACTACAGTGGACCCCCGACTTGCGGTCGGTCTGAGTATCGGTCAGTTCGAGTTTCGATTGCTTTTTTCGGTCCAATTTTTCCCCGTAAACCAGTCATTTCCCCGACTATCGGTCCAGGTACCAGACCTGTCCACCTGCCTGGGCTTGCACACCTCCCTGCGCAGTTGTCGTGAGCCAGTCTAGCTTTGTTTATCACAATAAATTCATTGTGTTTAATGCTTGTTTATTGATTGTGGCAGCCCTTTGGTAAAGAAAGTGACAAACACGATAGAATTGAAGAAATAAATTGTAGCAAAGTACTAAAGTGGAGGAGGAAGAGAGGGGAGAATGTGCCTTCTTCAGTGATTCTACGATATGTACGATACTAAAGCTGAGCACAATTCGATGAAGGCTATAGCACCAGTCAGCGATAAAGTGTAGCATTAACAGTGTAGCAAGTAAGTTAAGCGATTAAGCGATAGAAAATGACGACACGAAACTTAACTCCTACATGTTGTTTGAGGAATATAGGAGCACTGACAAGAGCGCCGCCCTCTGCCACCATCTCCTCCAAGGTAAGTGTAAATATTTCTTATTTATATAAGTGTGAATATTTCTTATTTATTTCTTATTTATAAATATTTCTTATTTATAAATTATGTACATTGTTTGTGTGAATAGTGGTGGTGGCCTGCTGCTGCCACCCACCATGGCATATGGTCAGTGGCCCTTATAAACCCAACAACAACAACACACTACCACCAGTCCTTACATTCGTAATGACATGTTTTATTCATTCTAGAGTTTATATCATGTTTCTATATTATTAATATTGTTTATTATGTCATATTAGATGAATTGTGGTAGATAAACTGTAGAGTTGATATTATTGTCATATTGAAGGACTATCTTGTCCTGCCTCCAAACAAACTCCCGACTCTCTCATACGCCAACAAGAGTCTTCAATAAAGGTAAAACTGATTCAACTGTTCACTTGTCCATTATAATTAGTGCTTTACATTTATTTCTCATTGTTTTCTGTATGTAAAACTATAGTATTTATTCTTTAAAAAAATGTATTTTTTGTGAATATATTTGGGTGGAACGGATTAATTGTATTTACATTATTTCTTATGGGAAATAAGGGTTCAACTTTCAAACAGTTCGAGTTAAGGTCTAGCTTCTGGAACGGATTATGACCGAACCTCAGGGGTCCACTGTATATAATAATACAGTGGACCCCCGAGTAACAAGCAAAATTCATTCCAGAAGCCTGCTCAAGTGCTATTACCGAACGAATTTACTCCCTTAAGAAATAATGTCAAGTAGGTTAGTTCATTTCAGACCCCCAAAAATACACTTACAAAAGCACTTACAATATTATACTTACATAATTGTACGATTTCCGGGGTGCTCGTTACTCGGGGGTCCACTGTAATTATAATAATAGATGGCTTCGAAAGGCCATCACTAGATGGCAGTGAATTGTTTATTATGTCATATTAGATGAATTGTGATAGATAAATAAGCCATAGAGTTGATATTAGCAAAACATTCAAGGAGTATTTTGTCCTGTCTCCAGACAAACTCTCGTCCGCCGCCGACACCGCCACATATATAATGACATATTTTATTAATTCTAGAGTATATACGTGTATCAGGTTTCTATGTTATTTATATTGTTTATTATGTCATATTAGATGAATTGTGATAGATAAGCCATATAGATGATATTAGAAAAATATTGAAGTACAGTGGACCCTAGGTTTTCGTTCAAAATTTTTTCCAGAATGCTGTTCAAGTGCTGTTACCAAACGAATTTATTCCCATAAGGACAAATGTAAATTAGATTAGTCGTTTCAGACCCCCAAAAATACACTTACAAAAGCTCTTACAAAAATGCGCTTACATAATTGTTCGAATTTGGAGGTTAACGAAAACCGAGGGTCCACTGTATCTTGTCTTGCCTCCTGAGACCCGAAACGGATTAATTGCATTTCAATTAATTTAAATGAGGAAAATTGACTGCAAACGAGCAAATCCAGATGCGAGCAAGGTCACGGAATGGATTAAACTCGTAAGTAGAGGTTCCACTGTATACAGTGGACCCTCGCTATTCAAACACTCCAAAACTCACCCTCATTCCTGAATGCTGTTCAAGTGCTGTTACCAAACAAATTTATTCCCATAAGTAATGATGTAAATTAGATTAGTCCATTTCAGACCCCAAAAATACACTTATAAAAGCACTTACAATAATAAACTTACATAAAAGGGTGAGTTTTGGAGTGTTCGAATAGCGAGGGTCCACTGTATATCCTCTGCTCACTTTATAACCAAGTTCCGTTCCTAAGACCACGTCGGTAAACGAATTCGTCACTAAGTGAGGAGCATACTATAATGGTAGTGGGTTTGTGTCAACCATCTTTGATATTGTTTTAATGTCACCTTTGCACCATTTATAACATTTCTGATAAGGATCTTGGGGTGAGTATAACACCGGGCACATCTCCTGAGGCGCACATCAACCAAATAACTACTGCAGCATACGGACGCCTGGCAAACCTAAGACAGCATTCCGACATCTTAATAAGGAGTCATTCGGGACCCTGTACACTGTGTACGTTAGGCCCATACTGGAGTATGCAGCACCAGTTTGGAACCCTCACCTAGCCAAGCATGTAAGGAAACTAGAGAAAGTGCAATGGTTTGCAACAAGACTAGTCCCAGAGTTAAGGGGTATGTCCTACGAGGAGAGGTTACGGAAAATCAACCTGACGACACTAGAAGACAGGAGAGATAGAGGGGATATGATAACAACTTATAAAATACTGAGAAGAATCGACAGGGTGGACAGAGACAGAATGTTCCATAGGTGGGACACAGCAACAAGGGGTCACAGTTGGAAGTTGAAGACTCAGATGAACCACAGGGATGTTAGGAAGTAATTCTTCAGTCACAGAGTTGTCAGGAATGGAATAGTCTGGGAAGTGATGTAGTGGAGGCAGGATCCTTACATAGCTTTAAGAAGAGGTATGATAAAGCTCATGGAGCGGTAAGAGTGACTGAGTAGCGGCCAGTGAAGAGGCGGGGCCAGGAGCTGTGAATCGACCCTTGCAACAACGACTAGGTGAGTACACATGCACAGAGAGAAAATTTATTAGATTTTAATAGATCATTTTTTTTCCAACATGCCAGCCGTCTCCCACTGAGGCAGGGTGACCCAATAAACACTTTCACCATCACTCACCACTTACACCCTCATTCAAACATAATCACTGTCTTTGCAGAGGTGCCCAGATATGACAGTTTACAGTATATGTCACTCCAAACAGCTATTATCCTAAACCCCTCCTTTAAAGTGCAGGCATTGTACTTCCCACCTCCAAGACTCAAGTTCGGCTAACTAGTTTCCCTTAATCCTTTTACAAAAATATTACCTTGCTCACACTTCAACAGCTCGTCAGGTCCCAAAAACTATTCCTCTCCATTCACTTCTATGTAACACACTCAGGCATGCTTGCTGGAAGTTCAAGCCCCTTGCACACAAAACCTCCTTTACCCCCCTCCCTCCAAACTTTCATAGGACAACCCCTATCCCGCCTTCATTCCACTATAGATTTATTTACTCTCCAAGTCATTCTACCTTGTTCCATTCTTTAACCCTTTGGGGGTCGACAGGCCTTCTCAGGAAAGTGTTCCTGGGGTCGAATTTTTTTTGAAAAAAAAAAATTAATTTTTTCTTATGAAATTATAGAGAATCTTTTTCCGATCATAACGCCACCAAAATTATGAAATTTGATCGAAAACTAACGGAATTATGCTTTCGCGAAGTTAGCGGTAGCCATGACACTTACGCATCAGCGATTTTGCCCAATTTGAGCACTATTTTCGACAAATTCCAATGTTTCAGTCCCCTAAAATTATAGCTATTTCGCTAGAACTCTATTTCTTCTATCGATTGAGTACAAGACACCGCCTATTTACCAATTTCATCTGCCCAAAATAGTGGTCAGAAAATGGCAATTTTCCAATTTCACACAAATTTCAAACGATGCCAATTTCAAAATAGGGTCCAGAGTAAACAAGGCAGACATTCCTGGCACTAAAATAACATGTTCTCTGTTCATTAGTCACGTCTCCAGGCCCCTGTTCCATTACTTTTGCTTTACATTTTGAATTTTTATTCTCAAAAAATAGAAGATTTACTGTTATGTATACAACTGCATCATTGTAAAAATGGTATAAATAATATCAGAGCACTTGTGCATGAATATAAGACTCGCCAGTTGATGTGTATTGGAGGCATGGTGTGATTTGTTTACTCTTGAACATCGTCAAAAATCGAACATTTTCGCTACTTTGAGCTCAATTTCAAGGTACTTGTCATTGTCATACCAATCAAAATCATCTCTATTTCTGTAATATATCTTCCATTCTATCAAATGAGACCACGAAAACGAGAATACATCAATAAAAACCATACGAAAATCGACTGCAAACTCGCTGTTTTAATCGAAAAAAACGGTCAGAGTTTTTTTTCTCTCATTATGCAGTGTGTACTGTAGGATTTTTTTTATACTGCGCACACTGACCACACAGACCCATTCTTTCATATGTATGCCTACCAGACGTTTTCTGCTTAAATTGAGGCCACTAGAATTTGGGCGTACTAGTACGGCACCAACCCCTGCTCGTAAAACGTACTAGTACGGCACCGACCCCCAAAGGGTTAAATGACCAAACCACCTCAATAACCCCTCTTCAGCCCTCTGAATGATACTTTTTGTAACTCCACACCTCCTAATTTCCACACTATGAATTCTCTGCATAATATTTACACCACACATTGCCCCTAGACATGACATCTCTACTGTCTCAGGCCTCCTCCTCTCTGCATCATTTACAACCCATGCTTCACACCCATGTAAGAGTGATGGTACCTCTATACTCTCGTACATTCCCTTCTTTGCCTCCATAGATAACGTTTTTTTTATGTCCACAGATACCTCAGTGCACCACTCACCTTTTTTTCCTTCATCAATTTTTTGGTTAAGCTTGTCCTTCATAAACCCATCTGCTGACAGATCTACTCCTGCATATTTAAGAATAAAAGCTTGATAGCAGTTTTTTTTTTTTTTTCAGGGTGAATGCCAATAGGCGAAGCAGTAATAATGAGGCAAATGGCCTATCTCTGCCTGCTCCTTTAAGAGATTCTTCATGGCATCAGCAGGCTTCACCATCTCGTCCTCATAACATTTTACCTCGGGTAATATTGCTATTTTCTCCTCTGTTTAACAATCATTAAATTGTGTTGTATAGGTCTCACCAGTGTAGTGTAATAGTATTACTCACATGTACAGTGATGCTTAATAAGGTACTTGTGTTTATTGATGGCCTGTTTAACCAGGCTGCTGTTGATGGTGTCAAGCTAGCCCATATAGCCATAACATCCTGTTTGATCTGGCACTCAGCAGGGGCAGTGATCCAGTTTCATCTTGGAAATGTCTATAGTTTTTTCATGTAATATTTCTGATAGCTGCTGGTAGAAGGTTGAATAGCCTTAGACCACTGATGTTGATATGATTGCTTATTGTGCTCATGGTACCCTTGCTATTCACTGGGTCTTTTACACTTTCTTCCATATCTTTCACTTACGTAGTTATTATGTTAAGGTATTGTGTAGGTTTGGGACATCACTTTCAAGTTTCTTCCAGGTGTTTATTATGAGAGCTATATATCTCCATCTTCACCCCAGGGAGTATATTGCATGTTCTTTGAGATGTTCCTAGCCATCTTAATACAGTGGACCCCCGGATTACGTACTGCTCCAAACTCGAACAATTATGTAAGTGTATTTTTGTAAGTGCTTTTGTAAGTATTTTTGGGGGTCTAAAAGGACTAATCTAATTTACATTATTCCTTATGGGAACAAATTCGTTCGGTAACGGCACTTGAACAGCATTCTGGAACAAAATAATGACGTAATCCGGGGGTCCACTGTACTGTGTTTGCAATATGCAGACAGTAAAATTTTTCTGTACCATTCCAGCTCTAGTATATCCTACCTTACAATACGCTACAAATTTATTTATTTCTGTAGTATAGAAGTAATGTAGTTTACATATAATAAAATATTGTTAGGCATTAACCCTATCCACAGGGTCCAAACCGTAGATCTACGCCATGAGCTCAGCTCACTCAGATAAGCTGTGATCGGTAAATTTGGGCCTAGATATGAGAGAATGCATCTATGTGGTAAGTGTGCACCATATAAAGTAAATCCTGAAGCATGCGGTGCATAATGAGGAAAAAAAATGCGACTGTGTTTTTGGATTAAAACAGCATCTTTGCGGTGTATTTTCATGTGGTTTTTACGATTGTATTCGCGGTTTCGTGGTCTCATTTCATAGAATGGAAGATATATTACAGTACAGTATATATTTAGTACTGAAAATAGCTTGAAATTGAGCTCAAACTAGCAGAAATGTTTGATTTGTGCTGGTTTTCAAGAGTAAACAAATCACATCACATGTCCAATACACATCAACTGGTGGATCTAATATGCATTCATGAACGTGCTGATATTATTTGTACAATTATTACAGTATTGCATAATTCATCTATTTTTTGGTGTGAATAAAAATTCTTTATGTAAATAAAAAATCAAAATGGAATTCATCTGTAAAGCCTGGAAATAATAAACAGAGGAATCACTTTATTGGCTAGTTGAAATAGTTGATTGGGCAGTTTCTTGTGCTCAGTTGATAAAATAGAAGTACAGTGGACCCCAGAGTATCGTAATTAATCCGTTCCAGGAGCCATTACTTAACACGAAAATTATGAAATTCGAACCCTTATTTCCCATAAGAAATAATGTAAATAAAATTAATCCGTTTCCACCCAAAAATTTTCACCAAAAATTCATTTTTTTAAAGAATAAATACTATAGTTTTACATACAGAAAACAATGAGAAATAAATATAAAGCACTAATTTTAATGGATAAAGGAACATTTGAATCAGTTTTACCTTTACTGAAGACTCTTGTTGGCGTATGAGAGAGGCAGGAGAGTTTGTTTGGAGGCAGGACAAGATAGCCCTTCAATACGACACTAATATGAAGTCTGCGGCTTATTTATCTAGCACAATTCATCTAATATGACATAATGAATAATATTAATAACATAGAAACATGATATAAACTCTATAATATAATAATAATAATAATATAATATTTTTATTTCGATGCATGTTACAAGTGTACACTGTTATTGGTAGTTACAATTATAAAACTGTAATGCAAGGAGAGCCACTGGCATGCCATGGCATTAGGGGCAGTTTGTTCTAAAGACTTATTCACTAAGTACTTAATGCTAAAGAAATTGATTGAGTTTATTCTAGTTCTGTATTATTTTAAATTATAATATGATTATACATACTATTAAAAGACAATACAAGAGAAATTGGTTGAGTTTAATCTAGTTGTATATTTTATTTCAAGTTACAGTATGTTGATGCTATACTAGTATAATAACAATACTAGAAAAATTTATTGAGTTTCTTCTAGTTACTATATTTTATTTCACATTAACAAAATGATGATACTATAAGATTTTAAATGACATATGATGATATGAAATTGCAACAAGTGTTAAGGAGGATGAACATATCAAATTGAGATTATCTTAAGTAAAATAATATTGGGTTTGAAAGTTTGTTACAGTATGAGTATTTAGTATAGGGTGAGTAGGCAATTTTTGAGAAGAGTCTTGAATTGATTTTCCGACAAGGTTAACTTAATATTTACTGGTAATGAATTCAGATTCTGGGGCCCTTTATGTGCATAGAATTTTTACATTGGTTAGTATGGACTCGGGGTATGTCAAATAGTGATCTGTGTCTTGTGTCATGGTCATGGGACCTATTAAAGTTGTTGAGGAGAATTTTGAGCGGAGGGTTGATATTAGCATGTAGAGTTTTATGTATGTAGAGGGCACATGAATAGGTATGAATATTTTTTATGAATATTTTTTATAGGTGGAGTATGCTGTCTAGAGTGGGAATTTGTTATCATCCTGACTGCAGCCTTTACTGGGTTATGAGTGGTCTAAGGTGATTTAATGTTGTTGAGCCCCATGCACAGATTCCATAGGTGAGATAAGGGTAGATAAGAGAATAATATAGTGCAATGAGAGCTGGTTGTGGCACATAATAGCGTATCTTAGATAATATACCTACTGTCCTTGAGATTTTCTTGGAAATTTGTTGTATGTGTGTTTGGAATTTAAGACTACTGTCAAGGTGGATTCCTAGGGAAATTTTCCCTCTTGAGTCTTGTGATGGGTGAA
>WNWK01035406.1:0-19787 GCA_009830355.1 Cherax destructor | reverse complement strand
AAAGGTCAGTTAGGTCACTTGGTTATAATATCCCCCAGATATTTATTTTAAATTTTACACAAAAAAAATTGGTAGAAAGGGTAGCATAACACAAATATAGCGAGCAGTCAAAAGGCACATGGGACTGACCTACTATAAAATAATAAGAACCACCACCGCTTAGACACCATGTCATGTAGGGGGTAAGGAATATAACGGATAATGGGATATGGGAGTATGGGTGGGAGTAAGTAGGCAGGAGGGGGAGGTGACAGGAGCGGAGGTAATGTGAGGTCACTGTGACTACACCATCACCTCTCATTACCACCCCCTACTCACCCTCTCTCTACCTAAAATAAAATATAATAAAATAAAGTATAAGAAAAAAGAGTAATAAGAATATAAGGGGACAGTGAATATTACTATTCCACTCAAACACAGTTTATTTAAGTCCTGTATAATTATATTTTGGAACAGGAGAACACTTTTTGGGGTTTTTTAGATAAAGGGGGATTGTACATATAAGCAGCGAGACAGGAATACAACCCAACTGGGGAACAGAATATAACACAATATAGTTCAGAGGACAGTTCACCACAGCAACTCAGTCACACTGCTAGCCACAGGTCCCAAGACCTGCTCCAACAGAACTCTGCCCAGTGTCTCCAACAGTCTCCTCCAGAGACTCTACAGCAGCTCTCTCCCAGAGCTCTGCACCCCGGCACCGCTCTGCTAGAATCTCGTGCCCAGAGCTCTGCACACAGGCCAGAGCTCTGCCGATTCCCCAGCCCAGGCTCCGCACACAGGCCAGAGCTCTGCCGAATCTCGTTTCTAGTTGTTTCCTCGGCCTTATATAGTCCTCCAGCATCCCCCAATGAGGGGTGCACCATGTGCTTTGACCTGACGCCGAAACCTGGCGCTAGTTCAAGACAAAGACCTGAGCCTTAATCCGAACGGCAGGTGTGGGTGCTTAGGTAGACCCCCACAGCACACTGACTACATCCCAAAACCTTCCTTTCATACCGTCCTTCCTTCTTTTCATCTCCTTCCTTCCTCTGGTTTCTTATATACGCATATATAGTCACTGGACACTTCATAAAAACTGATAATAGCTTCTGGAAGCTGGTTGTTGTGAGTGTGTGGACTTATAAATATGCTGAGTCAGGGTGCGGCTGCTGTCAAAATGACATATTATACCACCACTCTCCACCCTCACTGCCTTGTCAACACCCATGGGGTCCCTTGCTCTTCTTCCCCGCAGTCCTTCCTACCTACTTACGTACCTACTTATGTACCTACTTACGTACCTACTTATGTACCTACTTCGTGCCTACTTACGTACCTACTTGCTACCTACTTGCTTACCTACTTGCTTACCTACTTGCTTACCTACTTACCTACTTGCTTACCTACTTGCTTACCTACTTACCTATTTGCCTACCTACTTACCTACTTGCCTACCTACTTACTTGCCTACCTACTTCCCTTAGCGCTTGAAGCTGTGTGTGTGGACATCTAAATTTGCTGAGTCAGGGTAAGGCAGCTGTCAAAATGACATATTATACCATTACTCACCACCCTCACTGCTGTCAACCTGTCAACACAAAAGGGGACCCATGTCTGCTTCCCCACAACCTCCTTCCTAGCTTCCTTTCTTCCTTCATTCCTTCCTTCCTTTCTTACATATTTCCTTCCTTCCTTCCTCTCATCTCTTCCTTTCTTCCTTCATTCATTCATTCCTTCTTTTTTTCTTCCTTCCTTTCTTACTTCTTTTGTTCCTTCCTTCTTCACATCTCTCCTTCCTTTCTTTCTTACTTCTTTTGTTCCTTCCTTCCTCTCATCTCTCCTTCCTTTCTTTCTTTCTTCTTTCCTTCCTTCCTTTCCTCCTTCCTTCTTCTTTCCTTCCTTCCTTTCATCTCTTCTTTCCTTCCTTCCTTCTTTTCATCTCTTCCTTCCTTCCTTCATCTCATCTCTTCCTTCCTTCCTTTCTTTCTTTCTTCCTTCTTTCCTTCTGGTATCCTGGGCATTGCTTTCCGTCACAAACTCCTCAAAACCATGAAATTCATCTTCAGAGACACTTCCATCTGTGTTAGAGCTATCATTGAGGAAGAGAAGAGTCCCAGATTCGCCGGGGAGTCAGATATTTCTTACGCTAGGCATGCTGAACATGGACTACTGAAATGGCTTTCCCACAATGCACCAGTGGCTGCCCGATTTTTTTTATACTGCGCACACTGACCACACAGACCCATTCTCTCACATGTGGGCCTACCAGCTTTCTCCCACTTGATTTGAGGCCCCTAGAATTTAGGCGTATAAATACGTCTGAAACATTGGCTCGTAAGACGTATATATACGTCCGAAACAGTCAAAGGGTTAAAGGAGGGGTTTGGGATATTGGCAGTTTGGAGGGACTTCTAAACTGTCATATCTGAGCGACTCTGCAAAGACAGTGATTATATATGAGTGAGGTGAAAGTGTTGAATGATGATGAAAGTATTTTCTTTTTGAGGATTTTTTCTTTTTGGGTCACCCTGCCTCGGTGGGAGACGATCGACGTGTTGAAAAAAAAATCTATAGTAAAGAAAGCAAGATGTAGCTGTGTCTTGTGCTATTCTTGATGCTGAAGGTTACATGTATGGATGCTTTATTGTCTTCATTTTTATATAAACACAGTATGTATAATATTTTCATATCAGCAGTATTAAGAGCATAATATATAAGTAAATAAATATTTGTAGGGACAGAGGCCAGGACCTTGCGTTTTATTGAGTGTCGAGGAGCCAAAGAATCAGACATGGTTACGTTGGGACCTACACCTGTGTTTGCGTAAGTATACACTGATGTTTCTTTTTATGGTAAAATTGTCTTTTAGCTTAGTACTGTTTTGATAAAATTCAAATTATTATTATACTATTGGAGAAGTGCTAACTCTGTGGAAATTATCAAGTGCCTGGGAAAGGGAGGTAATCAGGTTTGATCTAAAGAAGGGAAATGTAGCTCCTTTTCTTGGATCAAGAGCCCTTCACTAGCAATAAGGCAACCTCTTTGAAGGGAACAGAATCTACAATATCAAATGTACAATGATAATCTTTATTGGCTGCCTATCTCCAAATGTAGGTCTACACTCATGAATTAGTGTTTTTCACCCTTCCTTCAGAGTGCAGTCATTGTACTTCCCACCTCCAGGACTCAAATCTAGCTAACTGGTTTCCCTGAATCTCTTCATAAATGTTACCTTGCTCACTCTCCAAGAACATGAGCAAGGTAACATTTATGAAGAGATTCAGGGAGCCCTAGGAGCTTGGACAAGCTGCTGCATGTCCAAGCTTCTAGAGCTCAAAACCATCTTTATGTAAACCCCTCCCTCCAACCATGCCTAAGATAACCCCTATTTTACATTTTTCTATTTATTTCCTTTAGTTTTTGTGCCTCTCAAATACAGTCATACCTCGGTTAACGATATTAATCCGTCAAAGAGGGCATATCTTTAACCGAAACAATCGTTAACCGAATCAATTTTCCCCATAAGAAATAATGAAAATAAAATTAATCTGTCCAAGACTTCCATAAGTAGTTAAATAAAATATTTTTTAGAACTTTTTGACATTAAATAATACACAATTTAATGAACAATAAATAAATACACATGTAAATATTGTACAATAACATGTCACTTACATTTATTGAAGAGTTGTTGATGTGTGGAGGACGGGAGGAGGGGAGAAAGTGGAGTAGTATGCTAGTGTTTGGAAGGGGAATCCCCTTCCATTAACACTGCAAGTACCAAGTTCTTTTCTGGGGTTACTTCCCTTTTTCTTTGAATACCACTAGGACAAGCTTGAGAGTCACTGGACCTCTTTCTAACAATAAATCTGTCCAGGGAGCTCTTGTGTCTGGCGATTCTTTAACACATCCCTGAAATGACACACCACTGTGTCATTGTACAGGTTGCCAGCACGGCCTGCAACAGCATGGTTAGGGTGATATTCATCCATAAAGCCTTGCACATCACTCCATTTGGCACAGATCTCCCTAATCCTTGAAGAAGGCACCTTCTTCCATCTCGGTTCCACCTCCTCTGAACCATTGTCCTGACCTCTGGTCTCTTGTTCCAGTTGCTGTTGAAGCTCTTGCAGATCTTCAGTGGTTAGCTCTTCCTTGTGCTCCTCCACCAACTGTTCCACATCCTCACCACTCACCTCTAACCCCATAGACTTGCCCAATTCCACAATTTCTTCCACAACAGGCTCAGGCTCAGGCTCATGCTCAGGGTTCTGAGGCTCAGCCCCAAAACCTTCAAAATCCCTCTCTAGGACACAGTCTGGCCACAATTTTCTCCAGGCAGAGTTCAAAGTCCTGGTAGTCACTCCCTCCCAAGCCTTACCTATAAGGTTTACACAATGCAGGATATGGAAATGGTTTTCCAAAAGTCTCTTAGGGTTATATTCATGTCTGTGGTCACATCAAAGCACTTTTGAAACATTGCTTTGGTGTAGAGTTTTAAAGTTTGCAATGACCTGCTGGTCCATGGGCTGGAGGAGAGGAGTGGTATTAGGGAGCAAGAACTTCACTTTGATGAATTTAAACTCCTCCACAATTTTCTCTACCAAGTTTGGAGGATGACAAGGAGCATTGTCCATTATCAGGAGGCACTTAAGTGGCAAATTATTGTCCAATAGATATTTCTTCACACTGGGGCCAAACACGCCATTGAACCACTCTAAGAAAATGTCCTTTGTGACCCATGCCTTTTTGTTAGACCTCCACATCACACACAAGTTAGACTTGGTGACACCGCATCTGCCAAACACTCGGGGATTTTCAAAAAGATACACCAGTAAAGGCTTCACTTTGCAATCACCACTGGCATTAGCACAAAGCATCAAAGTTAGCCTGTCTTTCATAGGCTTATGTCCTGGCTGTGCCTTTTCTTCCTGAGTAATGAAGGTCCTGTTGGGCATTTTCTTCCAAAACAGGCCTGTTTCATCACAATTAAACACTTGTTGGGGGAGGAATTGTTCAGCCTCTATGTACTCCTGGAATTCAGGCACATATTTTTCAGCCGCAATTTTGTCAGATGTTATGAATGAAAAGAAGTTGGATGTCCTGACCCTAAGCGAAACAAAGCTGAAGGGGGTAGGCGAGTTTCAGTGGGGAGAAATAAATGGGATTAAGTCAGGAGTATCTGAGAGAGTTAGAGCTAAGGAAGGGGTAGCAATAATGTTGAAGGATCAGTTATGGAAGGAAAAGAGGGAATATAAATGTGTAAATTCAAGGATTATGTGGATTAAAATAAGGGTCGGATGCGAAAAGTGGGTCATAATAAGCGTGTATGCACCTGGAGAAGAGAGGAGTGTAGAGGAGAGAGAGAGATTTTGGGAGATGTTAAGCGAATGTATAGGAACTTTTGAACCAAATGAGAGAGTAATTGTGGTAAGGGACCTAAATGCTAAAGTGGGAGAAACATGCAGAGAGGGTGTAGTAGGTAAGTTTGGGGTGCCAGGTGTAAATGATAATGGGAGCCCTTTGATTGAACTTTGTATAGAAAGGGTTTAGTTATAGGTAATACATATTTTAAGAAAAGAGGATAAATAAGTATACAAGATATGATGTAGGGCGTAATGACAGTATAGTTTGTTGGACTATGTATTGGTAGATAAAAGACTGTTGAGTAGACTTCAGGATGTACATGTTTATAGAGGGGCTACAGATATATCAGATCACTTTTTAGTTATAGCTACAGTGGGAGTAAAAGGTAGATGGGATACAAGGAAAATAGAATCAGTAAGTAAAGAGAGGTGAAGGTTTATAAACTAAAAGAGGAGGCAGTTAGGGTAAGATATAAACAACTATTGGAGGATAGATGGGCTAGTGAGAGTGTAGGCAATGGGGTCGAAAATGTATGGGGTAGATTTAAAAATGTAGTGTTAGAGTGTTCAGCAGAAGTTTGTGGTTACAGGCGAGTGGGTGCGGGAGGGAAGAGGAGCGATTGGTGGAATGATGATATAAAGAGAGTAGTAAGGGAGAAAAAGTTAGCATATGAGAGGTTTTTACAAAATAGAAGTGATGCAAGGAGGGAAGAGTATATGGAGAGAAAAAGAGAGGTTAAAAGAGTGGTGAAGCAATGTAAAAGAGAGCAGATGAGAGAGTGGGTGAGATGTTATCAGCAAATTTTGTTGAAAATAAGAAAAAGTTTTGGAATGAGATTAATAAGTTGAGGAAGCCTAGAGAACAAATGGATTTGACAGTTAAAAATAGGAGAGGAGAGTTATTAAATGGAGAGTTAGAGGTATCGGGAAGATGGAGAGAATATTTTGAGGATTTGTTAAATGTTGATGAAGACAGGGAAGCTGTGATTTCGTGTGTAGGGCAAGGAGGAATAACATCTTGTAGGAGTGTGGAAGAGCCAGTTGTGGGTGTAGGGAAGTTCGTGAGGCAGTGGGTAGAATGAAAGGGGTAAGGCAGCTGGGATTGATGGGATAAAGATAGAAATGTTAAAAGCAGGTGGGGATATAATTTTGGAGTGGTTGGTGCTATTGTTTAATAAATGTATGGAAGAGGGTAAGGTACCTAGGGATTGGCAGAGAGCGTGTATTGTTCCTTTGTATAAAGGCAAAGGGGACAAAAGAGAGTGCAAAAATTATAGGGGAATAAGTCTATTGAGTGTACCTGGTAAAGTGTATGGTAGAGTTATTATTGAAAGAATTAAGAGTAAAACAGAAAGCAGGATAGCAGATGAACAAGGGGCTTTAGGAAAGGTAGGGGTGTGTAGACCAAGTGTTTACAGTGAAACATATAGGTGAACAGTATTTGGATAAGGGTAAAGATGTTTTTGTGGCATTTATGGATTTGGAAAAGGCGTATGATAGGGTGGATAGGGGGCAATGTGGCAGATGTTGCAGGTGTATGGAATAGGAGGAAGGTTACTGAAAGCAGTGAAGAGTTTTTATGAGGATAGTGAGGCTCAGGTTAGAGTGTGTAGGAGGAAGGGGACTATTTCCCAGTAAAAGTGGGCCTTAGACAAGGATGTGTGATGTCACTGTGGTTGTTCAATATATTTATAGATGGGGTTGTAAGAGAAGTGAATGCGAGGTCTTGGCAAGAGGTGTTGGGCTAAAAGATAAAGAAGCAAATACAAAGTGGGAGTTGTCACAGTTGCTTTTTGCTGATGACACTGTGCTTTTGGGAGATTCTGAAGAGAAGCTGCAGAGGTTGGTGGATGAATTTGGTAGGGTGTGTAAAGAAGAAAATTGAAAGTGAATATAGGAAAGAGTAAGGTGATGAGGATAACAAAAAGAATAGGTGACGAAAGATTGGATATCAGATTGGAGGAGAGAGTATGGAGGAGGTGAATGTATTCAGATATTTGGGAGTGGACATGTCGGCGGATGGGTCTATGAAGGATGAGGTGAATCATAGAATTGATGAGGGGAAAAGGGTGAGTGGAGCACTTCGGAGTCTGTGGAGACAAAGAACCTTGTCCATGGAAGTAAAAGGGAATGTATGAGAGTATAGTTATACCAACGCTCTTATATGGGTGTGAAGCATGGGTGATGAATGTTGCAACGAGGAGAAGGCTGGAGGCAGTGGAGATGTCATGTCTGAGGTCAATGTGTGGTGTGAATATAATGCAGAGAATTCGGAGTTTGGAAATTAGGAGGAGGTGCGGGATCACCAAAACGATTGTCCAGAGAGCTGAGGAGGGGTTGTTTGGACATGTAGAGAGAATGGAACGAGACAGAGTGACTTCGAGAGTGTATAAATCTGTAGTGGAGGAAGGCGGGGTAGGGGTCGGCCTAGGAAAGGTTGGAGGGAGGGGTAAAGGAAGTTTTGTGTGCGAGGGCTTGGACTTCCAGCAAGCATGTGTGAGCGTATTTGATAGGAGTGAATGGAGGCATATGGTTTTTAATACTTGACGTGCTGTTGGAGTGTGAGCAAAGTAACATTTATGAAGGGATTCAGGGAAACCGGCAGGCCGGACTTGAGTTCTGGAGATGGGAAGTACAGTGCCGGCACTCTGAAGGAGGGGTGTTAATGTTGCAGTTTTATAACTGTAGTGTAAAGCACCCTTCTGGCAAGACAGTGATGGAGTGAATGATGATGAAAGTTTTTCTTTTTCGGGCCACCCTGCCTTGGTGGGAATCAGCCGATGTGTTAATAAAAAAAAAAAAATTTTTTGTCAGAACTGGCTGCCTCACCATGCCTCACAACACTATGTATGCCACTTCGATTCTTAAATTTGGGAAACCAGCCTCTGCTGGCTTTAAATTCGCTCACTTCAGCACTCGTTGCAGGCATTTTCTTAACGAGATCATCATGCAACTGCCTTGCTTTTTCACATATTATTGCCTCCAAAACATTATCTGCTGCTAACTGTTTCTCGTTGATCCACAGCAACAACAACCTTTCCACATCTTCCAACACTTGTGATCTCTGTTTTGTGATCACAGATGAACCTTTTGCAACAACAGCTTCCTTGATTTTACGTGTATTTTCCTTGGCCATAATGGTAGCGATGGTAGAAAAGGCTTTACCATACAGCTTGGCCAGCTCAGTGATACGCACTCCACTTTCATATTTTTATATTATCTCCTTCTTCAGTTCTATCGTATTTCTGTTCCTCTTTGCCACAGGCTTACCACTAGGAGCTTTCCTTGGACCCATGGTAGCTTATTTAGCAGTTGCAAGCACTAAAAACAGTGGAATAATGACAATATACTGGTATGAATGCGTGGGTGGAGTGGGTGGTGGTCGCTCTCGCTTGTAAACAATAGCACACTGATGCTCCCTGGAGTGCGCGCTCAATATCGTTAACTGACAGCATCGTTAACCGAGGTATGACTGTACTGGTATCTCATATATTAAGGAATCTCTCATTGTTTAATGATGTAATGGTGGATACAGGAACTTACTGCTGCACTACATGTATTTATCCCATTAACCCTTTCACTCTCTCATATGTAGATCTACATTATTGATACCATGGTTGCTTACATAGATCTATGTTTGAGCTCAGCTCCCTCAGATAAGCTGTGAGTGGTAAATTTTAGCATAGACATGAGAGAATGACTGTGCAGCGAGTGCTTATTATAAAAAAAAACAAATCCTGCCCTACGCGGTGCATGATAGGAAAACCTAACTCTGACCTTGTATTTGGTTTAAAATTGCGACTTTGAGGTGTTTTCTAGAATGGTTTTCATGGTTTAATGAATTAGAAACATATTCAGATACTAATGAATGCATCAAGAACTTTCTTAAAAAAACACACAACCTCTATAACAGACATTGCCCTAAAAAAACTAAGCAGATCACAGCTAAGAGACTTAACAATCCCTGGCTAACACCCAGCATCCTTAAATCCATAAACAAGAGGCACCAATATGAAAAACAATACAGAAGGGGTCTAATAACCAGAGAACAATCCAAACGCTACTCATCAATCTTTACTAGCCTGATAAGAAGGTCCAAAAAATTTTATTATGAGAACAGACTCCAGACCATAAAAGGTGATATGAAAAAGACCTGGAAAACCCTATCTGCAATTCTAGGAAATAGAAAGATATCCACGAACAATACCATCAAATTATCAAAAACAGACGAACCCCTACTCTCACCAACTGAGACAGCAAACAGACTTAATGTTTTCTTCTCCACCATAGGAAAGAATCTAGCGAGTAAAATCCCAAGCTCGAACACTCGTCCAACAGACTACCTCACCAACACCTACCCAGATACACTATTCCTAGCTCCTACCAACTCAATTGAAGTCTCACTCATAATCAACACCCTTAAAAACAAAGCAGGAGACATAAACAGCTTACCACCCTTTATGTACAAAAAAGCTTCACGGGTACTGTCACCAATTATAGCAGCATTATTCAATAAATACATTGAATCTTCTACCTTCCCATCAATTCTTAAAATAGCTAAGGTCACCCCGATCCACAAAGGAGGTGACCAAACTGACTTGAATAATTATAGACCAATCTCAAATTTACCACTGCTTTCTAAAATCTTCGAAAAATTAATTCATAGACAGATCGGGAGGGAAGAAGAGCGATTGGTGGAATGATGATGTAAAGAGAGTAGTAAGGGAGAAAAAGTTAGCATATGAGAGGTTTTTACAAAGTAGAAGTGATGCAAGGAAGGAAGAGTATATGGAGAGAAAAAGAGAGGTTAAGAGAGTGGTGAAGCAATGTAAAAAGAGAGCAAATGAGAGAGTGGGTGAGATGTTATCAACAAATTTTGTTGAAAATAAGAAAAAGTTTTGGAGTGAGATTAATAAGTTGAGGAAGCCTAGGGAACAAATGGATTTGACAGTTAAAAATAGGAGAGGAGAGTTATTAAATGGAGAGTTAGAGGTATCGGGAAGATGGAGGGAATATTTTGAGGAGTTGTTAAATGTTGATGAAGACAGGGAAGCTGTGATTTCGTGTATAGGGCAAGGAGGAATAACATCTTGTAGGAGTGTGGAAGAGCCAGTTGTGAGTGTGGGGGAAGTTCGTGAGGCAGTGGGTAGAATGAAAGGGGGTAAGGCAGCTGGGATTGATGGAATAAAGATAGAAATGTTAAAAGCAGGTGGGGATATAGTTTTGGAGTGGTTAGTGCTATTATTTAATAAATGTATGGAAGAGGGTAAGGTACCTAGGGATTGGCAGAGAGTGTGTATTGTTCCTTTGTATAAAGGCAAAGGGGACAAAAGAGAGTGCAAAAATTATAGGGGAATAAGTCTGTTGAGTGTACCTGGTAAAGTGTATGGTAGAGTTATTATTGAAAGAATTAAGAGTAAGACAGAAAGCAGGATAGCAGATGAACAAGGGGGCTTTAGGAAAGGTAGGGGTGTGTAGACCAAGTGTTTACAGTGAAACATATAGGTGAACAGTACAGTGGTACCTCGAGTTACGATATTTTTTCGTTCGAGAATGCTATTCAAGTGCCATTACCAAACGAATTTATCCCCATAAGGAATAATGTAAAATAGACTAGTCCTTTTACACCCCTAAAAATATACCTACAAAAGCATTTAAAAAAATAAACTTACATAAAAGGGCGATTTTGGGGACCATCGTAACTCGAGGTACCACTGTATTTGGATAAGGGTAAAGAGGTTTTTGTGGCATTTATGGATTTGGAAAAGGCGTATGATAGGGTGGATAGGGGGGCAATGTGGCAGATGTTGCAGGTGTATGGAATAGGAGGTAGGTTACTGAAAGCAGTGAAGAGTTTTTATGAGGATAGTGAGTCTCAAGTTAGAGTGTGTAGGAGGGAAGGGGACTATTTCCCAGTAAAAGTGGGCCTTAGACAAGGATGTGTGATGTCACCGTGGTTGTTCAATATATTTATAGATGGGGTTGTAAGAGAAGTGAATGCGAGGGTCTTGGCAAGAGGTGTGGGGTTAAAAGATAAAGAATTAAATACAAAGTGGGAGTTGTCACAGTTGCTTTTTGCTGATGACACTGTGCTTTTGGGAGATTCTGAAGAGAAGTTGCAGAGGTTGGTGAATGAATTTGGTAGGGTGTGTAAAAGAAGAAAATTGAAAGTGAATATAGGAAAGAGTAAGGTGATGAGGATAACAAAAAGATTAGGTGACGAAAGATTGGATATCAGATTGGAGGGAGAGAGTATGGAGGAGGTGAATGTATTCAGATATTTGGGAGTGGACATGTCAGCAGATGGGTCTATGAAGGATGAGGTGAATCATAGAATTGATGAGAGAAAAAGGGTGAGTGGAGCACTTCGGAGTCTGTAGAGACAAAGAACTTTGTCCATGGAAGTAAAGAAGGGAATGTATGAGAGTATAGTTATACCAACACTCTTATATGGGTGTGAAGCATGGGTGATGAATTGCAACGAGGAGAAGGCTGGAGGCAGTGGAGATGTCATGTCTGAGGTCAATGTGGGGTGTGAATATAATGCAGAGAATTCGTAGTTTGGAAATTAGGAGGAGGTGCGGGATTACCAAAACTATTATCCAGAGGGCTGAGGAGGGGTTGTTGAGGTGGTTCGGACATGTACAGAGAATGGAACGAGACAGAATAACTTCGAGAGTGTATAAATCTGTAATGGAGGGAAGGCGGGGTAGGGCTCGGCCTAGGAAAGGTTGGAGGGAGGGGGTAAAGGAAGTTTTGTGTGTGAGGGGCTTGGACTTCCAGCAAGCATGTGTGAGTGTATTTGATAGGTGTGAATGGAGACAAATGGTTTTTAATACTTGACGTGCTGTTGGAGTGTGAGCAAAGTAACATTTATGAAGGGATTCAGGGAAACCGGCAGGCCGGACTTGAGTCCTGGAGATGGGAAGTACAGTGTCTGCACTCTGAAGGAGGGGTGTTAATGTTGCAGTTTTATAACTGTAGTGTAAAGCACCCCTCTGGCAAGACAGTGATGGAGTGAATGATGATGAAAGTTTTTCTTTTTCGGGCCACCCTGCCTTGGTGGGAATCGGCCGATGTGTTAATAAAAAAAAAATAACAGATCTATTCCTACCTCGTCTCACACAATGTACTCAACCCCTGTCAATTTGGATTCAGGACTAACAAGAGCACAAACGATGCTATAACACACATGTTAGAGTTAATATACACCGCACTTGAGAAGAAAGAAGTCCCGCTGGGAATCTTCATAGACCTACGCAAAGCATTTGATACAGTCGACCATGATTTACTGCTCACAAAATTAGCACACTATGGTATTAGGGGGCACCCACTCAACTACCTAAAGTCATACCTTAGCAACAGAAGCCAGTACGTGTACACAAATGGAGAGAACTCTTCCACACAACAAATTACAGTCGGAGTCCCTCAAGGAAGTGTCCTGGGGCCACTCCTATTCCTCATTTACATAAACGACCTACCAAATGCATCACAACTACTCAAACCCATATTATTTGCAGATGACACAACATATGTTTTCTCTCACCCAAATCCAGTCATACTAGCCAACACTGTTAATGCCGAATTACAGAAAATATCAACATGGATGAAGACAAACAAGCTTACTCTCAATACTGACAAGACCTACTTCATTCAGTTTTGAAACAAAGCCATAAATGTTCCACTTAACATAACGCTCAATGGTTCACCCATCACAAGACTCACAGAGGGAAAATTCCTAGGAATCCACCTTGACAGTAGTCTTAAATTCCAAACACACATACAACAAATTTCCAAGAAAATCTCAAAGACAGTAGGTATATTATCAAAGATACGCTATTATGTGCCACAACCAGCTCTCCTTGCACTATATCATTCACTTATCTACCCTTATCTCACCTATGGAATCTGTGCATGGGGCTCAACAACATTAAATCACCTTAGACCACTCATAACCCAGCAAAAGGCTGCAGTCAGGATGATGATAAATTCACACTCTAGACAGCATACTCCACCTATATTCAAAACTTTAAAACTACTCGCCATAAAAAACATTCATACCTATTCATGTGCCTACTACATACATAAAACTCTACATGCTAATATCAACCCTCCACTCAAAATTCTCCTCAACCACTTTAATAGGTCCCACGACCACAACACAAGACACGGATCACTTTTTGACATACCCCGAGTTCATACCAACCAATGTAAAAATTCTATGCACATAAAGGGCCCCAGAATCTGGAATTCATTACCAGTAAATATTAAGTTAACCTTGTCGGAAAATCAATTTAAGACTCTTCTCAAAAATCACCTACTCACCCTATACTAAATACTCATACTGTAACAACTTTCAAACCCAATGTTATTGTCCTTAAGATAATCTCAGTTTTATATTATCATCCTCCTTAACACTTGTTGCAATTTCATATCATCATATTGTCATTTTAATAGTATAGTATCATCATATTGTAATTTGAAATAAAATATATAACTAGAAGAAACTCAATAAATTTCTCTAGTATTGTTATTTTACTAGTATAGAATCAACATATTGTAATTTGAAATAAAATATACAACTAGAATAAACTCAACCAATTTCTCTAGTATTGTCTTTTTAATAGTATAGTATAATCATATTGTAATTTGAAATAAAATATATAACTAGAATAAACTCAATCAATTTCTCTAGTATTATGTACATAGTGAATAAGTCTTTAGACTAAGCTGCCCCTAATGCCATGGCATACCAGTGGCTCTCCTTGCATTACAGTTTTATAATTGTAACTACCAATACCTATGTATACTTGTAACTTGCAACGAAATATAAATATTATTATATTATTATTATTATTATCTGATAGAAAAGAAGGCATACTACTGAAATACTGATTTTGGTTGGTTTCAGGATCAAAAGTAGTTTGAAATTGGGCTCTATTATATTAACACATCGGCCATTTCCCACCAAGGCAGGGTGGCCTGAAAAAGAAAAACTTTCATCATCATTCACTCCATCACTGTCTTGCCAGAGGCATGCTTACACTACAGTTATAAAACTGCAACATTAACACCCCTCCTTCAGAGTGCCACCACTGTACGTCCCATCTCCAGGAATCAAGTCCGGCCTGCCAGTTTCCCTGAATCCCTTCATAAATGTTACCTTGCTCATACCACAACAGCACGCCAAGTCCTATAAACCATTTGTCTCCATTTGTTCCTATCTAACATGCTCATGCATGCTTGCATCCTTGCTGGAAGTCCAGACCCCTTGCAAACAAAACCTCCTTTACCCCCTCCCTCCAAATTTTCCTAGGCCAATCCCTACCCCGCCTTCCCTCCACTGCAGATTTATACACTCTCGAAGTCATTCTATTTTGTTCCATATTTATTTGATTTTCCTCAGAACAGGTAAGGCATCTCCTTCACTTCTCTTTCCCCCCAGTCTGTTTTATGGAATTTTACTAGGTCTGGTTCAGTTATTGCGATGCTGTAAACCATGATCAATCATTCCTGCTTATATTTTATTATCCAAGAAATAGGGTAACTCCTCGATTTTTTTTGTGTGATGATGAATTCAAAATAAAAGGCAAGTGTAATATAGGAGAAGAGTGAGAATATGATTAATGAACAGAGGAACTTGCTTTAGTATCTGGAAATGTGTAGTTTTTTTTTTTGACTGTTTTTAAACTTTTTTTTTTTTTTTTTTTTTGTAAAATTCGCCAAATTACTGACTTCTGTGCACTTTATAGTGTAGTTCTGATAGTTAAATGAGTGTTTTCTTGTATTCAATCAATAGAATGGAAGGCATATTAGGAAAATAGCTAAGAATTTGGCTGAACTGAGCAATGGAATTGGCTTAAAATATGACTCAAATTGGGTAAAATTGCCAATGCGTAAATTGCTTTAAGACTGTTAACTTTCCACCTACATAATTCCCTAAATTTTTCATCAAATTTTGTATTTTCAGAAAATAATTCTCAACCATTTGAGATGATTTTTTTAATTTTTTTTTTTTATTAACACATCGGCCGACTCCCACCAAGGCAGGGCGGCCCGAAAAAGAAAAACTTTCATCATTATTCACTCCATCACTGTCTTGCCAGAAGGGTGCTTTACACTACAGTTATAAAACTGCAACATTAACACCCCTCCTTCAGAGTGCCGGCACTGTACTTCCCATCTCCAGAACTCAAGTCCGGCCTGCCGGTTTCCCTGAATCCCTTCATAAATGTTACTTTGCTCACACTCCAACAGCACGTCAAGTATTAAAAACCATATGCCTCCATTCACTCCTATCAAATACGCTCACACATGCTTGCTGGAAGTCCAAGCCCTTGCACACAAAACTTCCTTTACCCCTCCCTCCAACCTTTCCTAGGCCGACCCCTACCCCGCCTTCCCTCCACTACAGATTTATACACTCTGAAGTCACTCTGTCTCGTTCCATTCTCTCTACATGTCCAAACCACCTCAACAACCCCTCCTCAGCTCTCTGGACAATCGTTTTGGTAATCCCGCACCTCCTCCTAATTTCCAAACTCCGAATTCTCTGCATTATATTCACACCACACATTGACTTCAGACATGACATCTCCACTGCCTCCAGCCTTCTCCTCGTTGCAACATTCATCACCCATGCTTTACACCCATATAAGAGCGTTGGTATAACTATACTCTCATACATTCCCCTCTTTACTTCCATGGACAAGGTTCTTTGTCTTCACAGACTCTGAAGTGCTCCACTCACCCTTTTCCCTCATCAATTCTATGATTCACCTCATCCTTCATAGACCCATCTGCTGACATGTCCACTCCCAAATATCTGAATACATTCACCTCCTCCATACTCTCTCCCTCCAATCTGATATCCAATCTTTCGTCACCTATTCTTTTTGTTATCCTCATCACCTTACTCTTTCCTATATTCACTTTCAATTTTCTTCTTTTACACACCCTACCAAATTCATCCACCAACCTCTGCAACTTCTCTTCAGAATCTCCCAAAAGCACAGTGTCATCAGCAAAAAGCAACTGTGACAACTCCCACTTTGTATTTGCTTCTTTATCTTTTAAATGCCGACATTATCAGCACTTTTAATTTCGGGGCTTCCAACAATGAAGGGGTTAAGAGTTGTATTCCATAGTAAACTTCTATTTTCCTCTTTTGATGTTATTTTTTGATACCACATCCATTACCTCACAGAGAGCTTCATTTCTTTATTGTTTGATTTTTTTACATATGTATCTCAGGGCACTTGATAAATTACTTAAATTTTTCAGATACTGTATTGACTTTCACACATAAATAAATTAAGAGACTTTGAACTTGAGACTCTTCAAAACAGTGCTGTAATTTTGTTTGTCATTCAAGTTAGTTTTTCATATAATACAGCATTTTAAAGTTTCCATTGGATATAGCACTTCCTATTTTCTGGATCACATTCCGACGCAGTCTGTCACTATTTGTGAAGAAATACGTATTAACATCCTTTTGGCACTAATATATTTTCATGTTTTTAACTGGCCATCTCCCACTAAGGCATGGTGACCCAAGAAAGAAAAAACATTCACTATCATTTATTCATTGCTGTTTTACCAGAAGTGTTCGACCATCAACTGACCTTCTGAACTGTGATATCCCTATTCCTCCTTCGGGACTCAGAGATTCATTTAACCAGTTTCAGTAAATCCCTTCATAAATGTTGCCTTGTTCACACTACAACATCACATCAAACTCTAAAAGCTATTTGTCTTCCCTTACTCTGATCTAACTTGCTCACAGATACCTGCCACTTAAAATCTCCCACAACCCTCCCCTTTCCCCCTCCTTCCTTCATCTCCTTGATTTATACACCTTGGTCACCTTGTCCTACTCCATCCTTGCTCTGCCCACTAACTGTCCCCTTCTTTAATTCATTAATTTGCACTTCTCTTACCCACTAATGCCATTCTTCTGTTCCATCTGTCGTTTACTTTTACTACAGTTACCACTAATTAATGATCTAGCATATCATTTGCTCCTCTAAAAACATGGACATCCAGAGGTCTACAAATGAACCTTTTATCCACCAATACATAGTCTAGTAAAATACTGTCATTGCACACTTCATCATGTATCATATCAGTGGTACCCTGACTTACGATATTTTTCATTCCAGAATGCTGTTCAAGTGCCATTACCAAACGAATTTATCCCCATAAGGAATGATGTAAAATAGACTAGTCCTTTAGACCCCAAAATTACACTTACAAAAGCATTTAAAAATAAACTTACATAAAAGGGTGAGTTTGGGGACCATCGTAAGTCGGGTACCACTGTACTTATTTATCCTCTTTTTCTTGAAATATGTATTACCTATGTCCAGACTTCTTTTATACACAGTTCAATTAGAGCTTCCCATTGTCATTTTCCATGTCTTTTCTTTTCCTGATGTATTTCTTCCTATCAGCTAATGAGGGCATCATTTGTGTTTTTAATCTCTCTACATAACTTATAATTCTTATCTCTAGGAGCTATTTTGTAATGTCTTTGACTTTTCCATTTTATATTTCTTTCATACAGATAACATGAATGCAGCTATTTATTCCTATTTTAATCTGATGTACGTATGTTGTGAACATTTTCTTTAACATTTTATTGTTTTTCCATGTACATTATACAAAGGATATTTATTTTATGAATAGCCAGTGTAACATGAATTTCTCACTGCTGTAATTGTGATCTTCTGGTAATATGTTTTGTTTAAAAATAATGTTCTCTTGTATCCCTTTCTATTTTAACACTTTCAGTATTGTACAGTACAGTATAACTACAGGGGAACCCGGTTACGAACACCTGAAATTGTGCAATTATGTAAGTATATTATTGTAGTGCTTGTGGAAGTGTTTTTTTGGGGTCTGAAATAGACTAACCTAAATGACTTTTTTTCTTAGAAGTAAATTGTTCGGTAATGTCACTTGAGCAGGCTTCTGCAATGAATTTTTTCATTAACCGGGTTCCACTGTATTTGTATTCATCATCTGGCCTTTTTCCCACTTTTTTCCTATTTACATTACATGGCCCTTATATACATTATTTCTGTTATTCAATTCTCTTTCCATGTGCTTAATTTATTCAAGTTATCTACAGGTGTATTCATATACATTTTTGCTTCCCTTCGGGTAAATCAGTTATGTAAATTAAAATTTTTAAAATTTTTTCTTTCAAACAAAATCTTTTATTCATTATTATAGTTTGTTGTTTATTCCTCCTTTATTTTGTAGTTTCCAGATTAATCGTTATTGTGGCCTTAAATGAAAGCTTGTTGGGCTCCAAATATAGTAAAAACAATTTGCTTATTTGTTTATTGTATATTTTCTATGACAGTTATAGTAGTTTAGCAAACAGAAGATACAGGATTTTTCTGATCTGAAACCAAACTTTTGATGGTAGGTTTTTGTTATCCTGTTTTCATTAATTTTTATTTAATTTTTTTAATAGATTTTTAACAAATGCATCAGTGAAAAATACTGATTAAATTGTTCACTCTGTCATCTTTTGAAACATTATAGTGTTGACATTTTTGCTTGTCAGTTTACCTTCTAGTAATGAAGTACCAAATATTTTTCAGAGCAAACATCTTAAGTTCTGCACATTTTGAAAACCCTTTTGGGGATATCTTCTGGCTTTATTGCTTTGCTTTTGTCTACATCATTCAGTAATTTTGTTTTGTTTTCTTGGCTTTTTACAGTTGGTTCTCTTTCATTTTAATGTAGTCATTAGGTGTTCAAAGTCCACTTTGTCTAAAAGTTTCCTCCTTGTGACCATAGTCTGGTACAGTACCTACTTCACAGTTAGTATTTCTCTTTTTTACTCCTCTGTTTTGGTAATTTGTGCGTGTGAGAGAGATCTAGATATCGTAGGTAATTTTATTAAATGTAGTAAGGGACCCCGGGTAACAAAATTAATCCGTCCAGGAGCTTTTCTCAACCAACCTTTCAGAATCCAACCCTTATTTCCCATAAGAAATAATGAAATACAATTTAAACCTTCCCAAAAAATATTCACAAAAATATTATAATATAAAAAAACATTTACTGTACTTACCTTATTAAGAGACTTGCAGGATCTGGAAGATAGGGTAGATGACAGGGGGGGGTTTAGGGTTGGGGAAGGGGGGAACCCCCAAAAGGATTCGGTGTAAAAACCCTTTTGGGGACCCCCTTTTGGTTTTTTAAAATGGGGCCACTTGAAGGGGCACTAGACCCCCGCCTGGGAAGTAACTGTCCACAGCCTCTGTTTGGCATTTTTAAAATTTCCTGAAGTGCAACATGGCTCATCACTGAAGGGGGTTGAAAGGGCCCTTTCACTTGCTCAGGGTTTTTTAAAAATGTTCCAACTCATTCCACTTTTTACACATTTCCCTTAACACTGGGGAAAGGGACCTCCTTCTC
>WNWK01035405.1:0-19788 GCA_009830355.1 Cherax destructor | reverse complement strand
TAATGGATTTTAAAAATATGTAAATAATTAATAAATATTCAAAAATGCTATAAAACGTATTTTATTGCATTTTTGACATTCGGCATTTTCAAGGATTTTCTGAAAAACTATTTTTTAGATAAAATATACCTATGAGTAAGCTTCCAAAAAGAAAATCATAAAATTTTGCTTACTTTTCCCATAAATTTCAATTGCAGTAGAAATTCAATTTAAAAGTGTGAAAATCTAAGTATTTTAGCTAAAAATGAGTTTTGTCAGAAAAGCATCAAACCGCTCTAAAACGTCG
The DNA here is from genome assembly GCA_009830355.1 of Cherax destructor. Lineage (NCBI taxonomy): Eukaryota > Metazoa > Arthropoda > Malacostraca > Decapoda > Parastacidae > Cherax > Cherax destructor. The sequence goes on along the minus strand of WNWK01035405.1, from coordinate 19,502 downwards.
AAATATGCAATAAAATACGATTTTAGCACATTTTTCTGAGCTTTTTAATGTTTCATGTATTTTCGAAAATAATATGAAATATTCTATAAAAATATTGATTTTTATAGATTTTTAATGGATTTTTTAAAAATATGTAAATAATTAATAAATATTAAAAAATGCTATAAAACTTGATTTTATTGCATTTTTTGACGATTTAAGGCATTTTCAAGGATTTTCTGAAAAACTATTTTTTAGATAAAATATACCTATGAGTAAGCTTCCTAAAAGAAAATCATAAAATTTTGCTTACTTTTCCCATAAATTTCAATTGCAGTAGAAATTCAATTTAAAAGTGTGAAAATGTAAGTATTTTAGCTAAAAAATGAGTTTTGCCAGAAAAGCACTCAAACCGCTCTAAAACGTCGAAATATGCAATAAAATACGATTTTAGCACATTTTTCCTGATCTTTATAATGTTTCATGTATTTTCGAAAATAATATGAAATATTCTATAAAAATATTGATTTTTATAGATTTTTAATGGATTTTTAAAAATATGTAAATAATTTATAAATATTAAAAATGCTATAAAACGTGATTTTATGGCATTTTTTGACGATTCAAGGCATTTTCAAGGATTTTCTGAAAAACTATTTTTTTAGATAAAATATACCTATAAGTAAGCTTCCTAAAAGAAAATCATAAAATTTTGCTTACTTTTCCATAAATTTCAATTGCAGTAGAAATTCAATTTAAAAGTGTGAAAATCTAAGTATTTTAGCTGAAAAATGAGTTTTGCCAGAAAAGCACTCAAACCGTTCTAAAACGTCGAAATATGCAATAAAATACGATTTTAGCACATTTTTCTGAGCTTTTTAATGTTTCATGTATTTTTCGAAAATAATATGAAATATTCTATAAAAATGTTGATTTTTATAGATTTTTAATGTTTTTTTTTTAAAATATGTAAATAATAATAAATATTCAAAAATGCTATCAAACGATATTTTATTGCATTTTTTGACGATTCAAGGCATTTTCATGGATTTTCTGAAAAACTATTTTTTTAGATAAAATATACCTATGAGTAAGCTTCCTAAAAGAAAATCATAAAATTTTGCTTACTTTTCCCATAAATTTAAAAGGTGAAATCTAAGTATTTTACTAAAGGTTTGCCAGAAAACACCAAACCGTTTAAAAGTCGAAAATGCAAAAATACGATTTCATTTCTGAGTTTTAATTTCATGTATTTAAAATATGAAATATTTATAAATTTGATTTATGATTTATTTTAATATTTTAATAATATAAGCTAAAATTTGATTTAATAATAGATTTGAAACTATTTTAGTAAATATTGAGAAGCTCAAGAAAATCTAAAATTTTCTTTCATTTATTTCATTATGAAATTAATATTATAAAATTTTTTTATAGATTTATTGATATTTTAAAATGAATATTAAATATATAAAAATGCTATAAAACTTTTATGCATTTGACGATAAGGCATTAGTTTGAAAACATTTAGATAAAATATACTATAAAGCTCCTAAAGAAAATCATAAATTTTTTTTTCCTAAATTTCAATTCTAAATTTTAAAAGTGTGAAAATTAAGTATTTTAGTAAAAATGAGTTTTCAGAAAAGCACTCAAACCGCTCTAAAACGTCAAATATGCAATAAAATACGATTTTAGCAATTTTCTGACTTTTAATTTTCATGTATTTTTCGAAAATAATATGAAATATTCTATAAAAATATTGTTTTTATAGATTTTAAGGGATTTTTTAAAAATATGTAAATAATTATAATATTAAATGCTATAAAACTATTTTATGATTTTGACGATTAAGATTTCAAGATTTTCTGAAAACTATTTTTAGATAAAATATACCTATAGTAACTTCCTAAAAGAAAATCATAAAATTTTGCTTATTTTTCCCATAAATTTAATTGCATGAAATTCAATTTAAAAGTGTGAAAATCTAAGTATTTTAGCTGAAAAATGAGTTTTGCAGAAAAGCACTCAAACTTTAAAACGTCGAAATATCAATAAAATACGATTTTAACATTTTCTGAGTTTTAATGTTTCATGTATTTTCGAAAATAATATGAAATATTCTATAAAAATTTGATTTTTATAGATTTTTAATGTTTTTAAAATATGTAAATAATAATAAATATTCAAAAATGCTATAAACGTTTTTATTGCATTTTTGACGATTCAGGATTTCATGGATTTTTGAAAACTATTTTTTTAGATAAAATATACTATGAGTAAGCTTCTAAAGAAAATCATAAAATTTTGTTACTTTTCCCATAAATTTAATTGCATAGAAAATCAATTTAAAAGTTGAAAATTAAGTATTTTAGCTAAAAATGAGTTTTGAAAAAGATCAAACCGCTCTAAAACGTCGAAATATGCATAAAATCGATTTTAGCACTTTTCTATTTTAATGTTTCATGTATTTTCGAAAATAATATGAAATATTCTATAAAAATATTGATTTTATAGATTTTAATGGGATTTTTAAAATATGTAAATAATTTATAATATTCAAAATGCTATAAATATTTTATTGCATTTTTGAAATTAAGGCATTTTCATGATTTTTGAAAATATTTTTTAGATAAAATATACTATAGTAAGCTTCCTAAAAGAAAATCATAAAATTTTGCTTACTTTTCCCATAAATTTCAATGATTGAAATTTATTTAAAAGTGTGAAAATTAAGTATTTTAGCTAAAAAATGAGTTTTGCCAAAAAGCACTCAAACTTTCTAAAACGTCGAAATATGCAATAAAATACGATTTTAGCACATTTTCTGATTTTAATTTTCATGTATTTTCGAAAATAATATGAAATATTCTATAAAAATTTGATTTTTATAGATTTTATAATGATTTTAAAAATATGTAAATAATTTATAATATTCAAAAAATGCTATAAAACGTATTTTATGCATTTTTGACATTAAGCATTTTCAAGGATTTTCTGAAAAATATTTTTAGATAAAATATACCTATAAGTAAGCTTCCTAAAGAAAATCATAAAATTTTGTTATTTTCCCTTAAATTTAATTGCAGTAGAAATTCAATTTAAAGTTTGAAAAATCTAAGTATTTTAGCTAAAAATGAGTTTCCAAAAAGCATCAAACCGTCTAAAACGTCAAATATGCATAAAATACGATTTTACACATTTTTCTGAGCTTTTTAATGTTTCATGTATTTTCGAAAATAATATGAAATATTCTATAAAAATTTGATTTTTATAGATTTTAATGATTTTTTAAAAATATGTAAATAATTAATTATTTAAAAAATGCTATAAAACTTGATTTTATTGCATTTTTTACGATTTAAAGATTTAAAGATTTTTAAAAACTATTTTTTTAGATAAAATATCTATGAGTAAGCTTAAAGAAATCATAAAATTTTGCTTACTTTTCCCATAAATTTCAATTGAGTAAGAAAATCATTTAAAAGTTGAAAATTAAGTATTTTAGCTAAAAAATAGTTTTCAGAAAATGCACTAAACTGCTTAAAACGTCGAAATATGCAATAAAATACGATTTTAGACATTTTCCTGATCTTTATAATGTTTCATGTATTTTTCGAAAATAATATGAAATATTCTATAAAAATATTGATTTTTATAGATTTTTAATGGGATTTTTAAAAATATGTAAATAATTTATAAATATTAAAAATGCTATAAAACGTATTTTATGAATTTTTGACATTCAAGTGCATTTTCAAGGATTTTCTGAAAAACTATTTTTAGATAAAATATACTATAAGTAAGCTTTTTAAAGAAAATCATAAAATTTTGCTACTTTTCCCATAAATTTCAATTGCAGTAAAATTAATTTAAAAGTGTGAAAATCTAATATTTTAGCTGAAAATGAGTTTTCAGAAAAGCATCAAAACGTTCTAAAACGTCGAAATATGCAATAAAATACGATTTTAAAACATTTTACTGATTTTAATGTTTCATGTATTTTTCGAAAATAATATGAAATATTCTATAAAAATGATTTTTATAGATTTTTAATGGGATTTTTTAAAAATATGTAAATAATTAATAAATATTCAAAAATGCTATAAAACTTGATTTTATTGCATTTTTGACGATTCAAGGCATTTTCAAGGATTTTCTGAAAAACTATTTTTTAGATAAAATATACCTGTGAGTAAGCTTCCTAAAAGAAAATCATAAAATTTTGCTTACTTTTCCCATAAATTTCAATTGCAGTAGAAATTCATTTAAAAGTGTGAAAATGTAAGTATTTTAGCTAAAAATGAGTTTTGCCAGAAAAGCACTCAAACCGTCTAAAACGTCGAAATATGCAATAAAATACGATTTTAGCACATTTTTCTGAGCTTTTAATGTTTCATGTATTTTTCGAAAATAATATGAAATATTCTATAAAAATATTGATTTTATAGATTTTTAATGGGATTTTTAAAAATATGTAAATAATTATAAATATTCAAAATGCTATAAAACGTATTTTATTGCATTTTTGACGATTCAAGGCATTTTCAAGGATTTTCTGAAAAACTATTTTTTTAGATAAAATATACCTATGAGTAAGCTTCCTAAAAGAAAATCATAAAATTTTGCTTACTTTTCCCATAAATTTCAATTGCAGTAGAAATTCAATTTAAAAAAAAAAAAAAAAAAAAAAAAAAAAAAAAAAAAAAAAAAAAAAAAAAAAAAATATTGATTTTTATAGATTTTTAATGGTTTTTTAAAATATGTAAATAATAATAAATATTCAAAATGCTATAAACGTATTTTATTGCATTTTTGACGATTCAAGGCATTTTCATGGATTTTCTGAAAACTATTTTTAGATAAAATATACCTATAGTAAGCTTCCTAAAAGAAAATCATAAAATTTTGCTTACTTTTCCCATAAATTTCAATTGCAGTAGAAATTTATTTAAGTGTGAAAATCAAGTATTTTAGCTGAAAATGAGTTTTCAGCACTCAAACCGTTAAAACGTCAATATGCAAAAAATACGATTTTACACATTTTTCTGAGTTAATGTTTCATGTATTTTCGAAAATAATAAAATATTCTATAAAATATTGATTTTTATAGATTTTAGATTTTTAAATATGTAAATAATTAATAAATATTAAATGCTATAAAACGATATTTTATTGCATTTTCAGGATTTTCTGAAAACTATTTTAGATAAAATATACCTATGAGTAAGCTTCTAAAAGAAAATCATAAAATTTTGCTTATTTTCCCATAAATTTAATTGCATAGAAATTCATTTAAAAGTGTGAAAATCTAAGTATTTTAGCTAAAAATGAGTTTTGTCAGAAAAGCATCAAACCGCTCTAAAACGTCGAAATATGCATAAAATCGATTTTAGCACATTTTTCTGAGCTTTTTAATGTTTCATGTATTTTTCGAAAATAATATGAAATATTCTATAAAATATTGATTTTATAGATTTTTAATGGGATTTTTTAAAAATATGTAAATAATTTATAAATATTCAAAAATGCTATAAAACGTTATTTTATGCATTTTTGACGATTCAAGGCATTTTCAAGGATTTTCTGAAAAACTATTTTTTAGATAAAATATACCTATAAGTAAGCTTCCTAAAAGAAAATCATAAAATTTTGCTTACTTTTCCATAAATTTCAATTGCATAGAAATTTATTTAAAAGTGTGAAAATCTAAGTATTTTAGCTAAAAATGAGTTTTGCAAAAAGCACTCAAACCGCTCTAAAACGTCAAATATGCATAAAATCGATTTTAGCACATTTTCTGAGTTTTTAATGTTTCATGTATTTTCGAAAAAATATGAAATATTCTATAAAAATATTGATTTTTATAGATTTTTAATGGATATTTTTAAAAATATGTAAATAATTAATAATATATTCAAAAATGCTATAAAATTATTTTATTGCATTTTTGACTTAAGCATTTCAAGGATTTTCTAAAAACTATTTTTTTAGATAAAATATACCTATAGTAAGCTTCCTAAAAAAAATCATAAACTAAAAGAAAATCATAAAATTTTGCTTACTTTTCCCATAAATTTCAATTGAGTAGAAATTCTATTTAAAGGTGTGAAAATGTAAGTATTTTAGCTAAAAATGAGTTTTGCCAGAAAAGCACTCAAACAGCACTAAAACGTCGAAATATGCAATAAAATACGATTTTAGCACATTTTTCTAAGCTTTTAATGTTTCATGTATTTTTCGAAAATATTATGAAATATTCTATAAAAATATTGATTTTTATAGATTTTTATGGGATTTTTAAAAATATGTAAATAATTATAAATATTCAAAATGCTATAAAACTTGATTTTATTGCATTTTTGACGATTTAATGCATTTTCAAGATTTTTGAAAAACTATTTTTAGATAAAATATACCTATGAGTAAGCTTCCTAAAAGAAAATCATAAAATTTTGCTTACTTTTCCCATAAATTTCAATTGCAGTAGAAATTCTTTTTAAAAAGGGGGGGGGGGGGGGGGGGGGGGGGGGGGGGGGGGGGGGGGGGGGGGGGGGGGGGGGGGGGGGGGGGGGGGGGGGGGGGGGGGGGGGGGCCCCCCCCCCCCCCCCCCCCCCCCCCCCCCCCCCCCCCCCCCCCCCCCCCCCCCCCCCCCCCCCCCCCCCCCCCCCCCCCCCCCCCCCCCCCATGTATTTTTCGAAAATAATATGAAATATTCTATAAAAATATTGATTTTTATAGATTTTAATGATTTTTAAAAATATGTAAATAATTATAATATTCAAAATCTATAAAATGTTTTATTGCATTTTTGACGATTTCAAGGCATTTTCAAGGATTTTCTGAAAACTATTTTTAGATAAAATATACCTATAAGTAAGCTTCCTAAAGAAAATCATAAAATTTTGCTTACTTTTCCCATAAATTTCAATTGCAGTAGAAATTCTATTTAAAAGTGTGAAAATTAAGTATTTTAGCTAAAAATGAGTTTTGTAGAAAAGCACTCAAACCGCTCTAAAACGTCGAAATATGCAATAAAATACGATTTTAGCACATTTTCTGAGCTTTTAATGTTTCATGTATTTTCGAAATAATATGAAATATTCTATAAAAATATTGATTTTTATAGATTTTTAATGGGATTTTTAAAATATGTAAATAATTATAAATATTCAAAATGCTATAAAACTTATTTTATTGCATTTTTGACGATTAAGGCATTTTCAAGGATTTTCTGAAAAACTATTTTTAGATAAAATATACTATGAGTAAGCTTCCTAAAAGAAAATCATAAAATTTTGCTTACTTTTCCCATAAATTTCAATTGCATAGAAATTCTATTTAAAGTGTGAAAATTAAGTATTTTAGCTAAAATGAGTTTTGCCAGAAAAGCACTCAAACCGCTCTAAAACGTCGAAATATGCATAAAATCATTTTAGCACATTTTTCTGAGCTTTTTAATGTTTCATGTATTTTCGAAAATAATATGAAATATTCTATAAAAATATTGATTTTTATAGATTTTTAATGGATTTTTTAAAATATGTAAATAATTATAAATATTCAAAATTTATAAAACTTATTTTATTGCATTTTTGACGATTCAGCATTTTCAGGATTTTCTGAAAACTATTTTTTAGATAAATATACCTATGAGTAAGCTTCCTAAAAGAAAATCATAAAATTTTGCTTACTTTTCCCATAAATTTCAATTACAGTAAAAAATCTATTTAAAATTGAAAATGTAAGTATTTTAGCTAAAAATGAGTTTTGCCAGAAAAGCACTCAAACCGCTCTAAAACGTCAAATATGCAATAAAATACGATTTTACCACATTTTTTCTGACTTTTTAATGTTTCATGTTTTTTTCGAAAATAATATGAAATATTCTATAAAAATATTGATTTTTATAGATTTTTAAGGATTTTTAAAAATATGTAAATTTTTTTTTTTTTTTTTTTTTTTTTTTTTTTTTTTCATAAAATTTTGTTTTTTCATAAATTCAATTGCAGTAAAATTCAATTTAAAAGTGTGAAAATCTAGTATTTAGCTAAAAATGAGTTTGCAGAAAACACTCAAACCGCTTAAACGTCGAAATATGCAATAAAATACGATTTTAGCACATTTTTCTGAGCTTTTAATGTTTCATGTATTTTCGAAATAATATGAAATATTTATAAATATTGATTTTTAGATTTTTAATGGGATTTTTAAAAATATGTAAATAAATAATAAAACTTGATTTTATTGCATTTTTGACGATTTAAGGCATTTTCAAGGATTTTGTGAAAAACTATTTTTAGATAAAATATACCTATGAGTAAGCTTCCTAAAAGAAAATCATAAAATTTTGCTTACTTTTCCCATAAATTTCAATTGACAGTAGAAATTTATTTAAAGTGTGAAAATGTAAGTATTTTAGCTAAAAATGAGTTTTGCCAGAAAAGCACTCAAACCGCTCTAAAACGTCGAAATATGCAATAAAATACGATTTTACACATTTTTCTGAGCTTTTTAATGTTTCATGTATTTTCAAAATAATATGAAATATTCTATAAAAATATTGATTTTTATAGATTTTTAATGGGATTTTAAAAATATGTAAATAATTTATAAATATTAAAAATGCTATAAAACGTTATTTTATTGCATTTTTTGACGATTCAAGGCATTTTCAAGATTTTTGAAAACTATTTTTAGATAAAATATACTATGAGTAAGCTTCCTAAAAGAAAATCATAAAATTTTGCTTACTTTTCCCATAAATTTCAATTGCAGTAGAAATTCATTTAAAAGTGTGAAAATCTAAGTATTTTAGCTGAAAAATGAGTTTTGCAGAAAAGCACTCAAACCGCTCTAAACGTCGAAATATGCAATAAAATACGATTTTAGCACATTTTCTGAGCTTTTAATGTTTCATGTATTTTTCGAAAATAATATGAAATATTCTATAAAAATATTGATTTTTATAGATTTTTAAGGGATTTTTAAAAATATGTAAATAATTAATAAATATTCAAAATCAAAACTTGATTTTATTGCATTTTTGACGATTTAAGGCATTTTCAAGGATTTTGTGAAAAACTATTTTTTAGATAAAATATACATAGGTAATTCTAAAGAAAATCATAAAATTTTGCTTACTTTTCCCATAAATTTCAATTGCAGTAGAAATTCAATTTAAAGTGTGAAAATCTAAGTATTTTAGCTAAAATGAGTTTTGCAGAAAAGCATCAAACCGCTTAAAACGTCAAATATGCAATAAAATACGATTTTAGCACATTTTTCTGAGCTTTTTAATGTTTATGTATTTTCGAAAATAATATGAAATATTCTATAAAAATATTGATTTTATAGATTTTTAATGGGATTTTTAAAAATATGTAAATAATTAATAAATATTAAAAATGCTATAAACTTGATTTTATTGCATTTTTGACGATTTAAGGCATTTTCAAGGATTTTGTGAAAAACTATTTTTTAGATAAAATATACTATGAGTAAGCTTCCTAAAGAAAATCATAAAATTTGCTTACTTTTCCCATAAATTTCAATTGCAGTAGAAATTCTATTTAAAAGTGTGAAAATTAAGTATTTTAGCTAAAAATGAGTTTTGCAGAAAAGCACTCAAACCGCTCTAAAACGTCGAAATATGCAATAAAATACGATTTTACACATTTTCTGAGCTTTTAATGTTTCATGTATTTTTCGAAAATAATATGAAATATTCTATAAAAATATTGATTTTTATAGATTTTTAATGGATTTTTTAAAAATATGTAAATAATTATAAATATTCAAAATGCTATAAAACGTTTTATTGCATTTTTGACGATTCAAGGCATTTTCAAGATTTTCTGAAAACTATTTTTAGATAAAATATACCTATAATAGCTTCCTAAAGAAAATCATAAAATTTTGCTTTTTTCCCATAAATTTCAATTGCAGTAGAAATTCATTTAAAAGTGTGAAAATCTAAGTATTTTAGCTAAAAATGAGTTTTGCCAGAAAAGCACTCAAACCGCTCTAAAACGTCGAAATATGCAATAAAATACGATTTTAGGCACATTTTTCTGAGCTTTTTAATGTTTCATGTATTTTTCGAAAATAATATGAAATATTCTATAAAAATATTGATTTTTATAGATTTTTAACGGGATTTTTTAAAAATATGTAAATAATTAATAAATATTCAAATATTCAAACTTGATTTTATTGCATTTTTTGACGATTTAAGGCATTTTCAAGGATTTTGTGAAAAACTATTTTTTTAGATAAAATATACATAGGTATATTTCCTAAAAGAAAATCATAAAATTTTGCTTACTTTTCCCATAAATTTCAATTGCAGTAGAAATTCAATTTAAAAGTGTGAAAATCTAAGTATTTTAGCTAAAAATTGAGTTTTGTCAGAAAAGCATCAAACCGCTGTAAAACGTCAAAATATGCAATAAAATACGATTTTAGCACATTTTTCTGAGCTTTTTAATGTTTTATGTATTTTTCGAAAATAATATGAAATATTCTATAAAAATATTGATTTTTATAGATTTTTAATGGGATTTTTAAAAATATGTAAATAATTAATAAATATTCAAAAATGCTATAAAACTTGATTTTATTGCATTTTTTGACGATTTAAGGCATTTTCAAGGATTTTGTGAAAAACTATTTTTTTAGATAAAATATACCTATGAGTAAGCTTCCTAAAAGAAAATCATAAAATTTTGCTTACTTTTCCCATAAATTTCAATTGCAGTAGAAATTCTATTTAAAAGTGTGAAAATCTAAGTATTTTAGCTAAAAAATGAGTTTTGCAGAAAAGCACTCAAACCGCTCTAAAACGTCGAAATATGCAATAAAATACGATTTTAGCACATTTTTCTGAGTTTCATGTATTTTTCGAAAATAATATGAAATATTCTATAAAACTATTGATTTTTATAGATTTTTAATGGGATTTTTAAAAATATGTAAATAATTTAAATATTCAAAATGCTATAAAACGATTTTATGGCATTTTTGACGATTCAAGGCATTTTCAAGGATTTTCTGAAAACTATTTTTTAGATAAAATATACTTGAGAGTACGCTTCCTAAAAAAAATCATAAAATTTCCCTTATTTTTCCCATAAATTTCAATTGCAGTAGAAATTCAATTTAAAAGTGTGAAAATCTAAGTATTTTAGCTGAAAAATGAGTTTTGCCAGAAAAGCACTCAAACCGTGAAAATCTAAATTTGCACTTTCTAGTTAATTCATGATTAAAATAGAATATTTATAAAATTGATAGATAATTAATAAAATATATGAGTATTAAAATCATAATTGATTTTATAAATTTAATGAAATTTTAAATTAAAATTAATTTTGTAAAAATGATTGCAGAAAACATAAACTCTAAAACGTCAAATATAATAATTTTAACGCTTATTTCGAAAAATAATTTAAATTTATTAAGATTTAAGGTTAAAAGTAAAAATATTAAATCTATAACATTTATTGCATTTCAGGATTTAATTTTGTAAACATTTTTAAAAAAATCATAAAATTTTTTACTTTTCATAATTTCATGCGTAAATTCTTAAAAGTGTGAAAATTAATTTTAGAAAGATTAGAAAACTCAAACGTAAACGTCAATAAATAATACATTAATTTCTGACTTTAATGTTTATTTTTGAAAATAATATGAAATATTCTATAAATTTGATTTAATGGATTTAAAATATGTAAATAATTAATAAATATTCAAAATCAAACGTTTATTTTATTGCATTTTCAGTTTTTAAACTATTTTAATAAAATATACTAGGTAATTCTAAGAAATCATAAAATTTTGCTTATTTTCCCATAAATTTCAATTCGTGAAATTCATTTAAAGTGTGAAAATTAAGTATTTTAGCTAAATGAGTTTTGTCGAAACATCAAACCGTTAAAACGTAAATATGCAATAAAATACGATTTTACACATTTCTGACTTTAATGTTTATGTATTTCGAAAATAATAGAAATATTCTATAAAAATATTGATTTTATAGATTTTAGGGATTTAAAAATATGTAAATAATATAAATATTAAATTTAAAACTTGATTTTATTGCATTTGACGATTTAGCATTTTCAGTTTGAAAACTATTTTAGATAAAATATACATGGTAATTCTAAAAGAAATCATAAAATTTGCTTATTTTCCCATAAATTTCAATTGGTAAATTCAATTAAAGTGAAAATCTATTTTTAGCTAAATGAGTTTTGCAGAAACATCAAACCGTTAAAACGTCAAATATGCAATAAAATCGATTTGCATTTCTGAGCTTTTTAATGTTTATGTATTTTCGAAAATAATAGAAATATTCTATAAAATATTGATTTTATAGATTTAAGATTTAAAAATATGTAAATAATTAATAAATATTAAAATGCTATAAACTTGATTTTATTGCATTTTGACGATTTAGCATTTCAAGTTTTGTAAAACTATTTTTGTTAATTCTAAAGAAAATCATAAATTTGCTTCTTTTCATAAATTTCAATTGTAAATTCTATTAAGTGTGAAAATCTAGTATTTTAGCTAAAGAGTTTTGAGAAAACACAAACCGCTCTAAAACGTCGAAATATGCATAAAATGATTTAACATTTTCTGAGCTTTAATGTTTCATGTATTTTCGAAAATAATATGAAATATTCTATAAAATATTGATTTTATAGATTTTTAAGGATTTTTAAAAATATGTAAATAATTAATATTAAAATGCTATAACTATTTGCATTTTGAGTTAAGGCATTTTCAGATTTTTAAAACTATTTTAGATAAAATATACTGGTAATTCCTAAAGAAAATCATAAAATTTGCACTTTTCCATAAATTTCAATTCAGTAGAAATCTATTAAGTGTGAAAATGTAAGTATTTTAGTAAAAATGAGTTTTGCAGAAAAGCACTCAAACCGTGTCGAAATATGCAATAATACGATTCATTTTCTGATCTTTAATGTTTCATGTATGATTAATATGAATATTCTATAAAAATATTGATTTTTATAGTTTTTATGGATTTTTAAAAATATGAAATATTTATAAATATTCAAAATGTATAAAACGTATTTTATGCATTTTGACATTAAGATTTTCAGGATTTTTAAAACTATTTTTAGAAATATACCTATTAAGCTTCTAAAAAAAATCATAAAATTTTGCTTTTATAAATTTCAACAGAAAATCATTAAAAGTGTGAAAATCTAAATTTTAGCTGAAAAATGATTTTCAGAAAAATCAAACTTCTAAAAGAAATTCAAAAACATTTACCTTCGTTTATGATTTTATTTGATCTTAATTTATTTTATAATATATTTTAATAAATATATTATGTAAATTTAAAAAATAAAAATTTATTTTCATAAATTTATTGAGTTTCATTAAAATGAAAATTAGTATTTTTAAAAATATTTCAGAAAACATAAACGTTAAAAGTCAAATTGCTAAAAAGATTTTGCAATTTATCTTTTTTTAGTGAATAATATAAATATCATTAAATTTGATTTTTAAATTTTTAATGGATTTTTAAATTTAATATAAATATTAAAATGTATAAAGATTTATATTTTTTAATTTTAGATTTTTAAAACATTTTTGAAATTACATAGTAAGCTTCTAAGAAAACATAAATTTTGCTATTTCCTAAATTAATCATAAAATTATTTAATAAATTAATTAGTAAAATAGTTTGAAAAACATAAACCTTAAAAGTCAAAAATGCATAAAAACATTTTGAATATTCTGAGTTTTAATTTTATTATTTTAATAATTAATATTCTATAAAATTTATTTTAAGATTTTAAGATTTTTAAAAATTTAAATTTAAAAATATTCAAAATTTAAATATTATTTATATTTTAGATTTTTGAAACATTTTTGTAAAATACAATATTTTAAAAAAATCATAAAATTTTCTATTTTCATAAATTTAATTCATAAAATTCAATTAAGTGAAAATCTATTTAGTAAATTGATTTTGTAAAAATCAAACGCTAAACGTCAAAAATGAATAAAAAATTTTAGCACATTTTTCTGACTTTTAATGTTTATGTATTTTCGAAAATAATAGAAATATTCATAAATATTGATTTTTATAGATTTTAAGGATTTTAAAATATGTAAATAATTTAAATATTCAAAATTAAACTTGATTTATGCATTTTTGAGATTTAAGGATTTTCAGGATTTTTGAAAAACTATTTTAGATAAAATATACATAGGTAATTTCAAAAGAAAATCATAAAATTTTACTTTTCCCATAAATTTCAATTAGTAGAAATTCATTTAAAAGTGTGAAAATTAAGTATTTTAGTAAAAATAGTTTTGTCAAAAGCATCAAACGTTAAAACGTAAATATAATAAAAGATTTTACATTTTCTGAGCTTTTAATGTTTTATTTTCGAAAATAATATGAAATATTCTATAAAAATATTGATTTTTATAGATTTTTAATGGGATTTTTAAAAATATGTAAATAATTAATAAATATTCAAAAATGCTATAAAACTTGATTTTATTGCATTTTGACGATTTAAGGCATTTTCAAGATTTTGTGAAAACTATTTTTAGATAAAATATACCTATGAGTAAGCTTCCTAAAGAAAATCATAAAATTTTGCTTACTTTTCCATAAATTTCAATTGCAGTAGAAATTCTATTTAAAGTGTTGAAAATCTAAGTATTTTAGCTAAAATGAGTTTTGCCAGAAAGCACTCAAACCGCTCTAAAACGTCGAAATATGCAATAAAATACGATTTTAGCACATTTTTCTGAGCTTTTAATGTTTCATGTATTTTCAGAAAATAATATGAAATATTCTATAAAAATATTGATTTTATAGATTTTTAATGGATTTTTAAAAAAAAAAAAAAAAAAAAAAAAAAAAAATTTTCAGATTTTGTGAAAACTATTTTTAGATAAAATATTATAGAGTAAACTCAAAAGAAAATATAAATTTTGCACTTTCCCATAAAATTTCAATTTTATGAAATTATATTTAAAGTGTGAAAATTAAGATTTTGTAAAAATATTTGTCTAGAAAACTCAAACGCTCTAAAACGTCAAAATAGCAATTAAAATAATGATTTTAGCAAATTTTCTGAGACTTTTTAATGTTTCATGTATTTTTCGAAAATAATATGAAATATTCTATAAAAATATTGATTTTATAGATTTTAATGGGATTTTTAAAAATATGTAAATAATTAATAAATATTCAAAATGCTATAAAACTGATTTTATTGCATTTTTGAGATTAAAGCATTTTCAAGATTTTCTGAAAACTATTTTTAGATAAAATATACCTATAGTAAGCTTCCTAAAAGAAAATCATAAAATTTTGCTTACTTTTCCATAAATTTCAATGCAGTAGAAATTCTATTTAAAAGTGTGAAAATTAAGTATTTTAGCTAAAAATGAGTTTGCAGAAAAGCATCAAACCGCTCTAAAACGTCGAAATATGCACATAAAATCGATTTTAGCAATTTTCATGAGCTTTTAATAGTTTCATGTATTTTCGAAAATAATATAAATATTCTATAAAAATATTGATTTTTAAGATTTTTATAGATTTTTAAAAATATGTAAATAATTAATTAAATATTAAAATGCTATAAAACTTGATTTTATTGCATTTTTGACGATTAAGGCATTTTCAGGTTTTTGAAAAACTATTTTTAGATAAAATATACCTATGAGTAAGCTTCCTAAAGAAAATCATAAAATTTTGCTTACTTTTCCATAATTTCAATTGCAGTGAAATTCTATTTAAAAGTGTGAAAATGTAAGTATTTTAGGTAAAAATGAGTTTTCCAGAAAAGCACTCAAACCGCTCTAAAACGTCGAAATATGCAATAAAATACGATTTTAGCACATTTTTCTGAGCTTTTTAATGTTTCATGTATTTTTCGAAAATAATATGAAATATTCTATAAAATATTGATTTTTATAGATTTTAATGGGATTTTTAAAAATATGTAAATAATTAATAAATATTCAAAAATGCTATAAAACTTGATTTTATTGCATTTTTGACGATTAAGGCATTTTCAGGATTTTGTGAAAACTATTTTTAGATAAAATATACCTATGAGTAAGCTTCCTAAAAGAAAATCATAAAATTTTTGTTTACTTTTCCCATAAATTTCAATTGCAGTAGAAATTCTATTTAAAAGTGTGAAAATCTAAGTATTTTAGCTAAAATGAGTTTTGTCAGAAAAGCATCAAACCGCTCTAAAACGTCGAAAATATGCAATAAAATACGATTTTAGCACATTTTCTGAGCTTTTAATGTTTCATGTATTTTCGAAAATAATATGAAATATTCTATAAAAATATTGATTTTATAGATTTTTAATGAGATTTTTAAAATATGTAAATAATTAATAAATATTCAAAATGCTATAAAACTTGATTTTATTGCATTTTTGACGATTAAGGCATTTCAAGGATTTTGTGAAAACTATTTTTAGATAAAATATACATATGAGTAAGCTTCCTAAAAGAAAATCATAAAATTTTGCTTACTTTTCCCATAAATTTCAATTGCAGTAGAAATTTATTTAAAAGTGTGAAAATCTAAGTATTTTAGCTAAAAATGAGTTTTGCCAGAAAAGCACTCAAACCGCTCTAAAACGTCGAAATATGCAATAAAATACGATTTTAGCACATTTTTCTGAGCTTTTTAATGTTTTTATATTTGAATTAAAAATATAAATTTATTTTTAATTTATTAAAAATTCAATTTAAAAGTTAAAATTAAATTTTATATATTTTGAATCAAACTCTAATATTATAAAATATTTTGAATTTCTAGTTTAAGTTATATCAAAATTGATATTTAAAAATTGATTAAATTTTTAATTTAAAATGTAATAATTTAAATATGCAAAACTTTAGCTTTACGTCGAATTTCAGATTCTAACTATTTTTAGTTTACTTTAGTATTTAAAATATAAATTTCTTATAAATTATTTAATTATTTAATTAAAAATTAAATTATTATAAAATGATAAAACATATCGCTTAAACGTCGAATTCTAAGATTTTACTTTTTTAGTTAAATTCATGTATTTCAAAATAAAGAAATATTAAATTTGTTTTTATAATTATATTTTTAAAAATTTAAAATTAAAATTAAATTTATAAAATATTTTGTATAAGATTAATCAAAATATTTAATAAAAATACTTTTGAGTAATTTAAATTTTAAAATTATTTCATATTTAATAAATATTATAATTTAATAGATTTTTAAAATATTTTAAAATCAAACGCTTAAAACGTATTGCATAAATACGATTAAGCATTTTTAGATTTTTAATTTTTATTTTAAAATATATAAATCTATAAAAAATATTTAATTTTTAATGATTTAAATTAGAAAATTATTAAATTAAAATCTATATTTTAATGATTTTTGAAAAGCAATTAAAAGGATTTGAAAACATTTTAGAATTTTAGCTTTAAGATTAAAATTTGATATTTTCATAAAAATTGATAAATTTTAAAATTTTAAAAATTAATTTTAGTAAAAAAATTTAAAAGCATAAACCGTTAACGTAAATATATAAATAGATTTCAATTTTCTAAAATTATTTTATGATTTAAATATATGATATTCTAAAAATGAATATAATTTTATAATTTTCCAATATATAATTCATAAATATTAAAATCTTAAAATGTTAATCATTTTTGTAAAATTAGTTTTCAAAATTGTAAAAATTTAGTAAAATATCAAAAATACATTAATCTAAATTTTGCTATTTTCAAAATTTTCATTATTTGAAATATATTTAAATTTTTAAAAATATAATTATTTTTAAAATGATTTTTAAAATATTAAATTTAATAAATATGCAAAAATAGATTTTGAATTTTTTAGATTAATGTTTCATGATTTTTGAAATAAAGATTTTTTAAAAATTTATTTATAATTTTAAAAAATTATAAAATTTAAATAATATCATAAATTTATTAACTAAATTTATTAGATTTAATTTAAGGTTTTTAGAAAATATTTTAGAAAAATAAACATCAAAGTACTATAAAATCTAAAATCTACTTTTCAATATTTTCTAGCTTTAATTTTCATTTATTTTGAAAATTAATAATTCTGTAAAAATTGATTTTTCATAAATTTAAGTTTTTTAAAAAAATATGAATAAAATAGATTTTAGAAATTATAACGTTTTTAATGATTGTTTTACGATTTAAAATTTCTATGATTTTTTAAATATATTTTTAGAATTAAAATATTAATAATTAAAAAATTTAAATTTTAACTTTCTTAAATTTCAATTCGAAATTATAAAATTTAAAATTTTTAAATTTTTAAATATTTTTAAAAAAGTTTAAACTTAAAAATCAAAAATTTCTTAATTTATTAATTTTAATTGATTTAAATCATTTAATTTTGAAAATTAATTATTTCTAAAAATGATTTTTAAAACTTCAAACTTTTAAAAATTGAAATTAAATATATAAAATCTTAAATTGATTTTAATGTTTTTATTTTTAAAAATATAAATTTAATATTTTATAAAACTTTTTAGTTTTAAATTATTTTTTAAAATTTAAAAATTAATAATAAAATTCGCTTAAAAACATATAATTTTTGCAATTTTTAAAATTTAAATTTTTGAAACATTTTAAGTAAAATAACATATAACTAAAAAAATTTAAAAATTCATTTCAAAATTTCAATGTTTAAAATTTCATTTTAGAAATTTATATTTTCGTAAAAATGATTTTCAAAAATTTAATGATTTTTAAAATATGAATTATTAAAATATAAATTTAATAAATGAATTTTATATTTTTAAAATTAGAATTAGTTTTCAAATATTTTTTTGAAAAATATGCCTTTTAAGAAATTCTAAAAAATAATTCTAATAAAATTAAATATTTTTCATTTTCATAAATTTAATTTAAAAGTTAAATTATTAATTTGTAAAATAAGTATTTTCAAAGCACTAAAAAATTATAAAACTCAAATATGAAAAAATGATTTTCATTTTCTGAGTTTTTTAATGTTTCGTTTTTTTCGAAAATAATATGAAAATTTTAAAAAATATTATTTTTTGATTTTTAATTTTTTTTAAAAAATATTAAAAATTTAATTAAATATTAAAATGCTAAAAAACTTGTTTTTATTGCATTTTTGACTTTAAAAAGGAATTTTCGGGTTTTTAAAACTTTTTTTTGATAAAATACTATGAAAAGCCCTGAAAATAAAAAATTTTTTCTTACTTTTCCCATAAATTTAATTGCGTAGAAATTCTTTTTAAAAGTGTGAAAATTAGGTATTTTGGGTAAAAAATGAGTTTTAAAAAAGCACCAAACCGCTCTAAAACGTCGAAATATGCAAAAAAATCGATTTTGCACATTTTCTACTTTTTTGTTTCTTATTTTTAAAAAAATTAAATATTCTTTTAAAAATATTGTTTTAAAATTTTTTTGGGGGTTTTTTTAAAAAAAAAAAATTTTAA
>WNWK01035404.1:0-19789 GCA_009830355.1 Cherax destructor | reverse complement strand
ACATCACACATTAAAATATTACACTGTATATACATTACACATATACGTATATTCAATGTTTATATACATATGTCACTGTTACAATGTTAATTAATATGAAAGTTTAAACTTAATATCACTTCCTATATTATATAAGAGACAAACATAATACACATTTTCTTCTCTTAATTTGTGTCTATAAAAATTATAAACACTGTGTATATATAAACTCTGTGTATATATAAATGATGTGTATATGTATACACCAGCTGTATGCCCGCCAGTCTGCTTCTAGTTGACTAAGCAAAATTGATCTCCAGTAACTGCCGCGTGGGTGAGTGGGGTGCCCCCCCAGTACTGTCCCCCAACCTTGGGTGACCCGACTACCGTTTTCTTCCTGGGTGTCGGGTGAGCGCTTGCTGGATCGCGTTTTCTATGCCTAGCGAGAGCTTCCCATACTCTTTGAATGAGAGTAGGGACTCATATATTCTGGTTACTTTTGTAAAAACACTAGTTTTACAGCTTTTCTCGAAGGACCTTGGATCGTAGATACTTATACACTGGAGTATAAATCTTTGGACCACCATGTGGCCACTCTCCTGGTTCGAATACGATCAAAATTCTGGTTTGTAAGGACCAAAACTGTGGAGGAATGTGCTCCTACGATAACATGAACTGTTAAGCTTGCTACTTAGCTTATTGATGAATCCAAGAAGTCGCAGCCATCCCTGACTCCTTCACAGAGGATACATTCATGGCCTCTTTCTCCACAGGGCTGTATGGTAAAAACATCACACATGAGTATAAAATATTGCCCCAAAGGAGCGTATGCTCATATCGTCAGTCATTGATGGACTGAAAGGCGGTTTACTCATGTGTTTGGACTTAAAAGTCCACGCATAACCACAGTCAATAGGTAAATTTTGATGCTCTTGACATACAAGAACTGCGCAGTCCCCTGCCTGACAAGAACATAAAAACATACCCTGCTCGTGTAACGTGAGCGATGGTGTTGACTCCACCATATACGGCGGAAATGCTTCTTGATTGTAGAATGCCGCTGATGAGTCACCGTCTTGTTTCGATGGAGTTCACTTGCGATTGTCTCTACGTTTGTCTTTTAGCAGTAATAAGAAGCTGCGCACACTTCTGAATATACCGCGATATTATTCACTAAACGCGCTGGAACAGAGTTCTTATCTGATTTCCCGACGTTAGTGGAGATTAAATTAGAATAACGGATGCGTACAACTAATGTCTTTGTCCGGTTATACCGCGTGCCGTAGCTCCCGTCCTTTCGGTGGCAGATTTCAATCTCCCTGGTTCAGCCTCATGGTGCCTCGTGGCACCTTTATTGCTGACATCAGCACAAGTTCAACAATTGCTACATGCTGCTACAAGTGGCAATTAAAATGTTTGTTTTCTCTAAATACTTCAATCACTGTAACACATGATTGTAATGGTCAAGTGTAGAAACTAATACAACAGTTTCCTGTAATTTTCCTGTTACGGCAAAGAGTTACATTTATCTCAAATGTCTATTAACTCACATATACACTCGCTGCTACTTGGTCAGACCACACGTGACACACTGTGGTCAGTACCTCTGGTCTGTGTTAATTTGTTTTTGCACCCGGACTCGCCTCGTCTGGCCCTTTCCTAAGGGCGGAAAGGGTGGGGCCCTTAACATGGGTAGAAAGAGCCTATACCACCCCTCCTTTGGAGAATTTTCTCCACAGCTGCTGTCGACTAGAACGTCTTCTAAACCGTAGAGTTTTCGAATACCTTAATGGGTGTGAGGGAGTTAACTGACATAGCATCTCCTTTCATTGCTTATTTGCAACTGTACTCATAGAAACATGAGTTAATTTAGACAATTATTTAAAACTTTGTTACTATCAGAATCGCTGCTAGAGAATGCGATAGAGAACGATTTATCTAGACCTCCTTTGACTTCTTTTTATTAATTTCCGTCTGACATCATGTGGTGGAGAGATGTATACTTTTTTGAAAGGTCGAGACTAATTGGTGTCGCACTGCTTATACAAAGGTTCTAGGCAGTTCATATATTCAGATGCTGCGTGGTAATGAAAATACCCTTGTAGGGGTAAGCTTGAAAGTTGGGATAGAATATGAATAGATTTTGAGAGCGGATTGTCACTACGAGGAGAGTAAGAGACAGGGATTAACCCAGCTGCTGGGCGTTTAGGGGCTCATATATTTATTGTTAGGTACAGCATGTTGTAAATCGATTTAAGCAGGCAGCAAAATGGGAAGAAAAACGTGTGCGTCACACCTGAAGATATCTGGGAATAATTTAACTAAAGAATGAGGTAATCTATTGTGAAAAGGAAGGAAATGGGTGTTTGTGAAGACAGATCAGTGGCGCACTCTCAGTGGCTATTTATAGATAAAGAGGTGGAGGATCATAGAGCTGATTGGAAAGATTGAATATTACATGGCCTTCGAGCTATCTTGTACTGGAAACTTATCCAGATGTTGCAATGAGTCCCCAGTTTGTCAGGTAATTTATCGCTAAATGGTTTCCGCTGCACATTAATTGCTGGAAGGCTCTCTTAAGTGCGAGATGATTTTGGGGGGATGTAATCCTGCCATTTAAAAATTAATATCCAGAGAAGAGCTTTGTTAAAAATACGTTGAATTGTTGGAATGTTGGTTCTGGTTGGGAGGTAGATACGTAAGTGGGATATATGATAGATGAAGAAGGTTGCGAGGTAGAGTGTAAGTGGGATATATGATAGATGAAGAAGGTTGCTAGGTAGAGTGTAAGTGGGATATATGATAGATGAAGAAGGTCGAGGTAGAGTTTAAGTGGGATATATGATAGATGAATAAGGTTGCGAGGTAGAGTGTAAGTGGGATATATGATAGATGAAGAAGGTTGCGAGGTAGAGTGTAAGTGGGGTATATGATAGATGAAGAAGGTTGCGAGGTAGAGTGTAAGTGGGGTATATGATAGATGAAGAAGGTTGCGAGGTAGAGTGTAAGTGGGATATATGATAGATGAAGAAGGTTGCGAGGTAGAGTGTAAGTGAGGTATATGATAGATGAAGGATTAGAGGTGTGTACGGGGAAAGTGTAGTTCTGGCAGTGACCCTGGACCACAATGTTAGCATTTAAAGCTATGTAGTGTGGAATTTTTTTTTTAAATTTTCTTGTAATTTGTGTGTAAGAACTGATGGATGTAATAGTGTTTATATAAAGTAGTGTAGGCGTGTAGTGTTGATGTGACTTTAACAGTGAAACCAACATCTCCAATAATTTACTTTTTTAGGGTAATCAGTTAAGTAAAATGTACTTATTGTAATGTTGAAAAGAAATTAATATTCGAATAATGACAATGTATTACACACCAGGAAGTGTTACTGAATTAAATGAGATGTGTACGGAAACGTTGGGGAAGGAAGCTGTGTTATGGCGTAATGGAAGATCAGACAGGAATTTGAGGGCACTTAATCATGTTTAATTGAAGCCGTTGGGATAAACGAAGAGACATTGTAGCTGGAAAAGTTCAGATGTGTGAAATAACAGACAGATTGGTGCTGATAATAATAAAAAATGAGACAGGGAGTTAACAGATGAAGAACTGATCACCACATGGATGTTAATACTGTGTTTCTGCCTCCCACCCAGTTTTAATTCTGACAAAACGGGCAATGTAACTACTTATTGGCCAATATTAGTCGCCTACCAATAGGGAGGCGTTGGGATATATTACCAACATCGTAATTTAAAGATCTTAATATTTATAATATCTTGTTTTTTAATATTTAAATGTCTTTTTATATTATTTACTAATGTAATTAATCTATATATATATATATATATATATATATATATATATATATATATATATATATATATATATATATATATATATAATCACTCTTTAAATCTTTTAAAATAGCTAGAAATACTTTTTACAATCTAAAAAGGGACAACCAACCTTATTCAACCAAAAATATGTATATATATATATATATATATATATATATATATATATATATATATATATATATATATATATATGTCGTGGCGATTAGGTAAAACTGGTCAATTAGCAACAACTCATCTAAAATTAAGTCCTTTCTAAAATTTTCTCTTATACGTTTAAAGATATATTTTTTCATTTTTGTTAATGTAAGAATTTATAATTTTGTACCAAGAGAAACTTTGAAAACCTACCTAACCTTATTACAACAAGCACAATTTAATTTAGCCTAACCCAACTAAATATATTTTAGATATGTTAACATTAATTTAATAATAAACAAACTCAATGAAATATATTTTTTTCGTTATGTTCAGAATGATTTTGGCGAAATTATTGCATACACAAATTTTCACTTGTCTTATATGGCAAGGTGAACATTGCTATTTAATTTTACCTAATCGGCACGACATATATATATATATATATATATATATATATATATATATATATATATATATATATATATATATATATATATATATATATATATATATATTTTTTTTTTTTTTTTTTCAACAAGTCGGCCGTCTCCCACCGAGGCAGGGTGACCCAAAAGAAAGAAAATCCCCAAAAGAAAAACTTTCATCATCATTCAACACTTTCACCACACTCATACATAATCACTGTCTTTGCAGAGGAGCTCAGATACAACAGCTGAGAAAAGTCCCTCCCAGCTGTCACTATCTCAGACCCCTCCTTTAAAGTGCAGATAGTGACAGCTTAGAGGGACTTTTCTCAGCTGTTGTATCTGAGCTCCTCTGCAAAGACAGTGATTATGTATGAGTGTGGTGAAAGTGTTGAATGATGATGAGTTTTTTCTTTTGGGATTTTCTTTTGTGAAAAAAAATACGTATATATATATATATATATACATATATATATATATATATATATATATATATATATATATATATATATATATATATATATATATATATTGAATATTTCCTCCTTAGGTCGTCAGAGAAGACTATATATGAGATATCCTACTGCTATTTAGGGGCTATTAACATAGCAATAGCAGTTGTGGTTAGCAGCCTTGTCTCTGTGTTGACTGGTGAGTAGAAAACAAAATAATTTTGTACGTATTCCTCATCTCTCACGTTTCTACATACTATATAATATAATATAATACCTTTATTTACTACAAGTACATGTACATGCTATACAGGCCTACCTGACGTCAATGACATACTATCATAAATAATTTAAAATATTTATTTTAAAAAATTATCTACTAATATATGTAAAAAATAAAGCTGACTAAAAAGAATTGCCTAAGTAGTTAGACTGTTGGGTTTAGTCCTGACTCTTTCTCTTCTACTTCCTCTCTTCCTCTCACCGGCTATTCTTCTTCTGTCCCCACTTCCCCCTCGCCCCTAGTGGGTCCTTACCTGAGAGTCTGAACTGAACTGAACTAAAAAGAGAGTTCCGTGTAATTAAGACATATTTCCAACTGTGTCTTGAAGTGTAATTAAAATATTTAGTACTGTACTTAAGTAATATTCTGCCTTTATACTGAATACGTTTAATATGACACTGTTCGGAGTTTATTACCCATTTAATCTTTGCAAATTATATTAAGCCAGCGCCCTCACTATTATCCTTATTGTTTTTATCTAAATATTTTAAAAGAGAATAATGTTGGTTCATATTTAATGGAATTCTTCCCATCTATGTCATTTCTTAGAGTCGTTATTATTCTTTGTCAATTGCAGGTGTAGTCCTACCGAAAGAAACAGACGGCGTGGTAAATCCTACGTGCTCAAGGGCCTACCAGAAAGTGTGGGCGCTGTTCAACGATCACAACACCAGCAGCCAAGAGACTGTTACTGAAGAGAACACAATGGAAATATTAGCCATAACCAACCCCAAGAATATCAACACTCCTTCCAAGTTGCTCTAAGCTCCATCCCACTGCTGGTTATCAATTCCCTTTACCAGTGAAAGATTGTTGGAACACTTGTTATGCAACAAGTATATTCTGTGAGAAATTACTTGTACAAAATTTATTTACATACAGGTAATTTGGGTAAGATGCAATTAAGGCAATTATTACTAACCAATTTTTGTTGGACCTCTGAGGCAAGTGGGACTTACGACACATTATTGTTGCACCTCTGAGGCAAGTGGGACTTACGACACATTACGTCACAGGAATGAGACTCTTTCGTCGCCCAGTGCGCCTCAAACCACACTAAGCGGGACCTAGAATTATTTAAGACTAAACATAACCAGGAATTCTGGTAAAATTAATTTGTTGTGGACTGTATATACAATTTGTGACTGACTTAACCAAGCACGTGGTAGGGTTTATTACACCTATCAACATTATAATATCATATTTGAATACATTAACTATAGTCTTAATATTAACACTTACCAATTTGGACCCCAGGTGGAACACACCCTAACACTACCTAGTCAGCTAGCAATACGAAGGCCAACGTAAAACTACTGTGCAAAATACATAAGCGTTACTTATCATATTAGGCTTGTAGTAGGGAGCCACCGGTGTCCTTCGATCTTCTCCAATTTTTCCACTGTATTACCGTGGTTTCACACGAATTTGCTTATCATACTGCAGTGTAGGACGTCACCGCATTATTGTCTGGTCGTCTGAGGCCACTCTACTCCAATTTAGCCCCGATGACGATCAATTTAATTTGACAGTTATTATCACCCACCTTCACTAAATTTCCATTATGGCGTCTCTCCCCTCCGCCCCTCTCTCTCGTCTCCTGGTTCCCTTTTCCTCTAAAGTAAAATTTAAATCACCAGCAACATAATTTACACATTATTTACAATATTGAAATTTATGTCTTATAAAATTAGGAAAATTAAGCCCAATTTTTTACACTGCGGCCAGGTGGAGTTTGTTGATAAACGACTTAAATATCTCCTTCCTCAATGAGTCGATTCTAGGCAACTCTAGCTTGAGTGGCTGTTCTCCAACTCTAGCTTGAGTGACTGTTCTCCTAGTAGGCCTTTTTACAATTTCTTCCTCTAGAATTCCTAGGTTAGTGATATCTTCAATTTCACTCAAGTCAATTTCCCTTATATTATCATTTACGTTTGACTAAACCCCATTTAATTCCAAGGGAATTAATTTATTAATGGTACGCAAACTTTCCTGACCACGACACAATATCTTGACATTCCTGACAACACCTTGACATTCCTGACAACACCTTGACATTCCTGACAACACCTTGACATTCCTGACAACACCTTGACATTCCTGACAACACCTTGTGCATCTGGGTATAATGTTAATGCCTTGCCCAAAGGCCACAATGTTCGATGCTGGTCATTATCAATTAATACAATGTCACCTGGTTAAATGTTCTGTCGATTTACATCCTCTGACGCACCATAAAAGTGTTCACATAGTGTAAGATACTCCTTCAGCCACACATTGGACCAATGAGGATAGGTGCAGCTTCCAGTTTTCATCCCCATATTAAGTGAGAAAGTGTTAATATGTCTACGTCAGGAGTATCATTAATGTATGAGAGGGGACGATTATTTATCTGATTTTCCGCCTCCACTAATAAAGTACGGAATTCCTCCAAACTAATTATTTTCCTGTTTAGCACCTTCGGTAGACACCTTTTTACTGTACTTATCATTCTCTCGTAAAACCCACCTTGCCAAGGCGCTCTGGGAGTAATAAATTTCCAGACACACCCTCGCTGGGTTAATAGTGATTGTACATCATTATTCTTCTTTAATTCCATCAAATTAGTGGCATTATCTGAAATCATCAATCTTGGACAGGATCTTCTCGCTGCAAATTTCTGAAACAACTGTATAAACTGTTATGAAGACAAGTCCTGAGCCACTTCTAAATGAACTGCCTAATTTATTTATTATTGAACATTTTACAAATTTACTTTTTATTATTAATTGAATTTCATCTCCATAGATTTCGTCTTGCTCATTCTGAATCCACTATTTCAGAGGATGTGGAAAATCATATGAAATATTCATTTTGTTATATTAATTAGTTTGGGTAAGGAAGAACGCCTAGTAATATCAATGGTTAATGAGGGACAAATTATTGGAGCGGTGGTCACAGTAATTTCAACAGGTGCAATATGTCTTTTTTTTAAAAGTCAATATTAACTTTATATACCAGACAACTTGGTCCCCTAAACCAAGATACAGTATTGCCAAATCTTTCATAAGTTAAGCCTCGTGACAAGACACCAGCTGGATTCTCGTCAATCTTTCATAAGTGGCAAGACACCAGCTGGATTCTCGTCAATCTTTCATAAGTTAAGCCTCGTGGCAAGACACCAGCTGGATTCTCGTCAATCTTTCATAAGTTAAGCCTCGTGACAAGACACCAGCTGGATTCTCGTCACCAGGTATATGATTAAATGTTAATAAATGTTGACCCAAACTATTATACTATTGTTCTTACATTTGATTAATTTCAGCGACTCTGTTATGTACAATCTTACTGTTACCATTACGAATCCATTGTAAGCATACCTCATTATCAGACTAAATTACAGTGCCTCTAATATTTATCTCCTGCAATTTATTTCTTACGTATACAGTGGTACCTTGGCATACGAGCAGCTCCCAACTCAAACATTTATGTAAATACTTTTTTGTAAGTGCTTTTGTAAGTGTATTTTTGGAGGTCTGAAACGGATTAATCTAATTTACATTATTGCTAATGGGAACAAATTCGTTCGGTATCGGCACTCGAACAGCCTTCTGGAACGAATTAAGTTCGTAACCCGAGGTACCACTGTATAGCTAATTTGACTCCTACCTAAATGGCTGTTAAGATAGAGGTAACTAGGGTTAATACAATGCAGAGATACCTTACTTGCATCAAGCAACAACTGAAATACTTCTTGTTTGTTGTACATATATTTATCTATGGGAGTTTTCCACTTCGTAATAAATATATCATACCAGAGAGCAGGTGATGGAAGCTCTTTCTTCTCCTTTTCTTACTTTGTATTCACTTTGTCATGCTCTTGCCATCTGTTCATACATGTACCTCTAGACTAGTGATTGACAAAGCAGGTGGTACCGCCTCCCAGGGGGCGGTGAAAAGATCCAGGGGGGGGGGCGCGTGAGGGGCAGCAAGATAGCATCAGAATCATGGGAGAGTTTGTTTTACAAAATTTATATGGCAAACTCCAAGTCACGAACACTTAAGTAACACAAATGCCTTAGAAAGAATAACATTAACATAGAGTTATACATGAAAGCATAGTTTTATTATATTTTGTGGTCTGAAGTCGGAGTTAAAACTCCGAACGTTTGTTCGAACGCGCCATGCATCAGCCAGATCAGACAGCAGACGCCGTGGGTACTGGTGATAAGATTTTCACGTCTGCAAGGACCAAGACTCAAGGTTCGTATGCACTGCAAGTTATCTTCAGTCTTGTAATGTACATTTTAAAGTATAATAAGTGGTATTGATGGAGGGGCTCCAAAGGGTGTGGAAGTTTTGCTGTGATTTGAAAGGTTCTTAAGTATTTGATTTTTAGTTTTACATTCATTCATGTATTAATGTGTCATGTACTTTTCCTGGTAATGCATTGCTATATATTTCTTTATGATTATTTTGCCAGCAGTAAGTGAGGTTCTGAGCACAGTTTTAAAGAAGTGATCTGAACAAATTATTGATGCTACTTCTCTCAGTGATAACTACGTTCAAAGAAGAGTGGATGAAATGACTGAAAATATTGAAGACACATTGTGCAACACACTTAAGACAAAAGAATTTGGCTTACAATTAGATGGGTCCACTCTGCCAGGCAGTGAATCTTTTATTTTTTGGTTATATTAATTTCGTCAGAGATGAAAGTTTGGTTCAAGAGTTGTTAATTGCAAGAAAACTAGAAATAGATACAAAGGGGAATCAGTATTCCGTGTTGTTGAGAATTTTTTCGACGACAAAGACATCTCAGTTAGCAACATTGTTACTTGTGCAACAGATGGAGCACCATTGATGACAGGTTGTCATCGTGGCTTCATCAGTGTCTTGAAAAAAGCTGTACCTGGTGTGTTTACGGTGCACTGTAATCCACAGGCAACATCTGGTTGCAAAAAACCCAAGTGGTCGACTTCACAAATCATTAAGCACAGTTATCACAGCAGTAAAACTTCCTGAGACGTTCTTATATATTCACTTTTTAACTAAAACAGCTGTAGAATTCTTCCAAGACTCCAATGTTGTTTTATGTGATAAACTAAAGAAACATCAAGCATTACATTGCTTAGTTGTCAGATACAGTATTCACAAAGTTCAACGAAATTTAATTTGCAATTGCAAGGAAATGAAGTTAATCTTATCAAAATTAAATCAGCCCTTTCCACATTTTTGTCCAGGTTATAGTTATTCAAACGCAACACAGGTCATCGTGAGTTCTTCCAGTTCTAGAACCTCTATGAAGTATAGAAGAGCATTCCAGACGGTGGCCTTCAAGTGTATTGAGCACACCTCAATAAGCTGCATTGAGACATGTCTGACAAATTTCAGGATCTTTTTTTTATTTTGCTTAATATGCTAGTGTTGATGATCAATCCATACCTAGATATCAGCAATGAGGAAACAGGAATGGCGGAGGAAGAAGTAATTTCACTCCAAAATGACATGGAGCTGAGGCCTAAGTTTAAAAAATCATATCAAGAATTTTTGTTAAAAAAAAAAAACATTTCTGACCGCTACCCTGAACTGCGAAAAAAAGTTAAGATGTATTTTATTGCCTTCCCAACATCATATCTAGTAGAGTGAGGCTTCAGTACAGTCCTCAAGCTTCTTTCCAAGCAAAGAAAAAGAGTGAAAAATAGTGAACGCGGGGTCTAAGACGTCTTCTTAGAGCCTTCAAGTCTAATGTTGACAAGATGTTCCTGTACTAAGCACATCCATCTCATTAAAATTGTGAAGACAATGTAGTTACAGATGTAAATTTACCCTTTCATATTGTTAAATAAATTGGTTTGCTATGTTAATTTTTATTTGTGAAATTAATAAACTTGTTTATAGTGTCAGAGTTGATATTTTGAAATTGTAGTAAACCTAATGCCATGAAAGATTTGTGTTCGTATGTGTGTGTGGGGGGGGGTAGGGATGTGGCTGAGAGCCAAGGGAACTGCAGCCTCAAAAAGCTTGGGAACCACTGTATTCATTTCGTTTTTTGAAATCTCTTTAAAATATTTACTGCATAAAGTAGCACCAGCATCCCATCTAATATATGCCATGTTTTGTTCTTACCTGCCGTGTTATTGCGCCCCCAGAATTGGGCCTCAATGTATATAATGTATATTTCCATTTTCTATAATTTTATATTGCTGATATTATCGATAATAGCTAAATCGTTAATATCGTGCTTTATACTATTATTAGACTATTATTTGACTTATTTGACCTATTTGACTTAGCTATATTTATTAGGTAGGATGTAATATTTTATATTGTTGGAGTGTGTCGTAACTGCCTTGGTGTTGGCAAACTACTGTTATACTGCCGGCGTCTAGTTGCTGGGAGGAGTCAGTCGCTGAACACACCTGAGCTGGGTGGTTGTTCCTCTTTCCTCTCTCTCTCTCTGGCCTGCTGACCCTCGTCGAGTCAACACCTCACTCCTATTTCTACTTGTTTTCTCGACATTAGACTCTGTTGGGTAGAGTATGCATTCGTAGGTGAGGCGAATCATACTTCTCAGGACTCTGTGTAACTCTGTTCACAGAGAATAGACTAGACAGTGATTTTCGACGTTGTTCTGGGTTGTGTGTCACATTGACACTCTGTTAAAACTCAGGTCTCAAGCTATAGCTCTGGACCTAATTCGATAAGGCATCTGTGCACCGCCACAGTTTGGGATTGTTTATGCTGAACCTAGTTTCAGTAGAAAGGGAGTTTTGTGACTGTTTTGGAGGATCTACTGATGGTCCCCAGTTAGGGTCGATTTTCTATCTCCTTGTTCCTGACGCTGTGTTGCTGTTGCCTGTTATAGTGCTGTTCTGCGAATTGGTCATTTTACTGGACAATCAAGCTGTTCTGATTGTCAGTTTGTTAGAGCAGCTAGCTTATGAGAAGTTGTTCTGTCGTGCACTGGTTGAGTCGAGTCTTAGAGTTACCTGGAGCACACTCATACACACATTTATTCTTATTTGTATATATTATTGTAATTACTGACATTGTACCTGATGGTACTCCTGAGTCATTTATATATATGTGCCCTCAGCACAGACTTATTGTATATGAGAGCAGTGTAGGAGCTACCCTCCTAATTAACCTCCTAATTGATATCTTAATTAATATCTTTATATTTGATTTACTTTGCTACCCTAGATTTTCTCATCTTGATAATAAACCTTTTAAATATATCTGTTTGGTTAGTACCCTATCAGTTGCAATCCCCTTAATCTATATAATATGTCGGATAACTGAACCAGGATACTGACTTTGTTGCAAAAGTCCAGTAACAGGCTGGATGCTAGAAGGGCTTTCCTTTCTAGTGTTCACTGGAGATGTCTATTGCTAATAGATATCGTGTCATTTTGTAACACGTGTCCATACGTACCCCTGGCTATCTCATCTTATTTTCTCACAACTTTTCTTAATGAAGGCTCATTTATTATCTTCCTTCTCTTTCTTTCATCATCCATCGGTAAAGCTTTTTCTTTATTTTCATCGCACACTCAACATTTAGTATACCATTGTTCTTTGATAGAAACATTACATGTTGTAAGGCATTTACTACGTTACATAAAAATATATGTTGGCGCCTAGTGGTAAACAGCCTGTCTAAGGTATTAAAATATTTAAACCACATAAACCAACCTAGGACCAAGCTTGTTCCTTCACAGTTAAGTGTTAATTAAATGGTCAATACTTATATTTAATATAAGGAAGGACATAAAAACTATATGTACAAAAATATAACTATATTAGTAAACTTACATATACCACATACAACCGACCCACTATAAATAAAAAAACCAGTGCACCTTTACCCAGTACTCACATTAGCTCACTAGTACACTGCTACTAGTGGTTAAAAAAAAAAGACATCAAAATTTATAAACAGGGAGGCTCCATGACCCCATCCCCCTCCCCTACCGCCGGCCTCTTAGTCGACAGGCAAAACATTACACGAGTACAGGCCCCTGCACATTAGAACCTTACAGGTAAATATGAGAGCACCAAAACTAATAAAATAACCTATGGACAAACCCTAAATCCCCATCCCTACTCACAGAAACACCAACCACTGCGCTTCCAGTACTAACTGCACCACTCTCCTCTCCTGGCTACTCTTACTCACCAGGAATAATACGCGTCTGGTTTCAGAACAAATCCCATAAACTGACATTTTACGTGGAGAGTTTTTTATACACATTTTCTACAGTGCCCTGCGTAATTCATGTGCTAACCGTTTCTTCTTTATAACCAATCATTTCTCTTTTCGCCAGCACCCACCCTGTTATAACTATAAATCTCGGCTTTGCACTCAAGTATCACAATCTTAAATCTACCTAAAACGTCCTCGATTTTCTCTTTATTGACGGTATTCACTACAGCCCATCTCTCAAGAGGTTTTTTACCTCCTCCTAATTGTTCATTTCTTCACTTCATTCACTTTCACTTCTATTATTCACTGAAACCATTTTCTGCGTATTATATCTTCCTACTCTTGACGTTACAAAAAAATAAATAGACGAATATCGGTTGCTGCTCTACCCTAGAGAGGTTTCTTGATGTTGCACAACCCTTGCTCAGTGTACCTCAGGTTTCTTGATGTTGCACAACCCTTGCTCAGTGTACCTCAGGTTTCTTGATGTTGCACAACCCTTGCTCAGTGTACCTCAGGTTTCTTGATGTTGCACAACCCTTGCTCAGTGTACCTCAGGTTTCTTGATGTTGCACAACCCTTGCTCAGTGTACCTCAGGTTTCTTGATGTTGCACAACCCTTGCTCAGTGTACCTCAGGTTTCTTGATGTTGCACAACCCTTGCTCAGTGTAACTCATGTTTCTTGATGTTGCACAACCCTTGCTCAGTGTACCTCATGTTTCTTGATGTTGCACAACCCTTGCTCAGTGTACCTCAGGTTTCTTGATGTTGCACAACCCTTGCTCAGTGTACCTCATGTTTCTTGATGTTGCACAACCCTTGCT
The DNA here is from genome assembly GCA_009830355.1 of Cherax destructor. Lineage (NCBI taxonomy): Eukaryota > Metazoa > Arthropoda > Malacostraca > Decapoda > Parastacidae > Cherax > Cherax destructor. The sequence goes on along the minus strand of WNWK01035404.1, from coordinate 5,641 downwards.
CAGTGTACCTCAGGTTTCTTGATGTTGTACAACCCTTGCTCAGTGTACCTCAGGTTTCTTGATGTTGCACAACCCTTGCTCAGTGTACCTCAGGTTTCTTGATGTTGCACAACCCTTGCTCAGTGTACCTCAGGTTTCTTGATGTTGTACAACCCTTGCTCAGTGTACCTCATGTTTCTTGATGTTGTACAACCCTTGCTCAGTGTACCTCAGGTTTCTTGATGTTGCACAACCCTTGCTCAGTGTACCTCATGTTTCTTGATGTTGCACAACCCTTGCTCAGTGTACCTCATGTTTCTTGATGTTGCACAACCCTTGCTCAGTGTACCTCAGGTTTCTTGATGTTGTACAACCCTTGCTCAGTGTACCTCATGTTTCTTGATGTTGCACAACCTTTGCTCAGTGTACCTCATGTTTCTTGATGTTGCACAACCCTTGCTCAGTGTACCTCAGGTTTCTTGATGTTGCACAACCTTTGCTCAGTGTACCTCATGTTTCTTGATGTTGCACAACCTTTGCTCAGTGTACCTCATGTTTCTTGATGTTGCACAACCCTTGCTCAGTGTACCTCATGTTTCTTGATGTTGCACAACCTTTGCTCAGTGTACCTCATGTTTCTTGATGTTGCTCAACCTTTGCTCAGTGTACCTCAGGTTTCTTGATGTTGCACAACCTTTGCTCAGTGTACCTCATGTTTCTTGATGTTGCACAACCTTTGCTCAGTGTACCTCATGTTTCTTGATGTTGCACAACCTTTGCTCAGTGTACCTCATGTTTCTTGATGTTGCACAATCTTTGCTCAGTGTACCTCATGTTTCTTGATGTTGCACAACCCTTGCTCAGTGTACCTCATGTTTCTTGATGTTGCACAACCCTTGCTCAGTGTACCTCATGTTTCTTGATGTTGCACAACCCTTGCTCAGTGTACCTCATGTTTCTTGATGTTGTACAGCCCTTGCTCAGTGTACCTCATGTTTCTTGATGTTGTACAACCCTTGTTCAGTGTACCTCATGTTTCTTGATGTTGTACAACCCTTGCTCAGTGTACCTCAGGTTTCTTGATGTTGTACAACCCTTGCTCAGTGTACCTCATGTTTCTTGATGTTGTACAACCCTTGCTCAGTGTACCTCAGTGTACGCGATAGAAATAATACGTATTGAGGCACAAGTTTCTCATGCAGTTAAATATTAGTGATGAGGATTTAGAGGGAATCAGAATAGGCATACATGGTAAATAATATCTAAATTTCTTCAGCAAAAATGGCATATCAGGAAATAAAAAAAATCAATCAATCACAGGGATGTTAGGAAGTATTTCTTCAGCCATAGAGTTGTCAGGAAGTGGAATAGTCTGGAAAGTGAGGGAGTGAGGGATAAAGCTCATGAAGCAGGGAGAGAGTGGACCTAGTGGCGACCAGTGAAGAGGCGGGGTCAGGAGCTATGACTCGACACCTGCAACCACATATGAGTGAATGCATATGAGTAAACGCACACACACGCACATGCACACACACACACGCGCGCGCTAGAGTGGCAAAAATATTCCCCTCTGAGCACTAAACCCTTATTGAGATTCAATCAGGTTTGATCCCGTACATGTGTACTGTGTTCAGACACAGACAGTATATACACTGTGGTCAACCCTCACTTCTTTTTCCTGACTGGTTCATAATACCCAGAACTCACCACCAGGTGGCGTTGGCTGCTCCTCAAATTAAAGTAAATACAAACAAACAAACAAACAAACAAACAAATTTTATTTCATTGCAGATTGCAGATTACATAGGTATCGGTAGTTACAATGTAAATTGAGTGCAAGGAGAGCCACTGACATGCCATGGCATTAGGGGCAGCTTATTCTAGTCCTTAAAAACTATGTACTTAATATTAGAGAAATTTATTGAGTTTATTCTAGTTAAAAATTATTTTCAAAATTACAATATGATGAAATTTTACTGTTTAAATTATTATATAATGATATTAGATTGTTACAGGTGTTAAGATTCTTGAATGATAATATGGAATTGAGATTATCTTAAGGAAAATAACATTGAGCATTTTTGACATTAACTTATAATATGAGTAGGGGTAACATAATAGTAACATATTATTAAAAATTGAGATTATCGTATAGAAAGTAATAATGAGCATTTTTCAAAGTAGTTTATAGTATGATCATTTAGTTTTGGGTGACTAGGTGGTTTTGAGTTGAGTCTTAAATTGATTTTCAGACAAGATTATCTTAATATTTACTGGTAATGAATTCCAGATTCTGGGGCCCTTTATGTGCATAGAATTTTTACATAGGTTGATATGAACACGGGGTATATCAAAAAGTGATCTGTGTCTTGTGTTGTGGTCATGGGTCCTATTAAAGTTGGTGAGGAGAGTTTTGAGCAGAGGGTTTATATTAGAGTGTAAAGTTTTATATATGTAGTAGGCACAAGAGTAAGTATGAATGTTCTTTTCGGTGAGTAGTTTGAGACTTTTGAATATTGGTGGAGTATGCTGTCTAGAGGGAATTTGTTATCATTCTGACTGCGGCCTTTTGTTGTGTTATGAGTGGTCTAAGGTGATTTAACTTTGTTGATCCCCATGCACAGATTCCATAGGTGAGATACGGGTAGATAAGTAAATGATAAAAAGGGAGAGCTGATTGAGGTAAATAATAGCGTATCTTTGATAATATGCCTACTGTCTTCGAGATTTTTTTGGGAAATTTGTTGTATGTGTTTTGGAATTTAAAGCCATTGTCAAGGTGGATTCCTAGGAATTTTTCCCCTCTGTGAGTCTTGTGGATTGGTGTACCATTGAGTGTTTTTTGTTATGGAACATTTGTATTTTGCTCCAAACTGTATGAAGTAGGTCTTGTCAGTATTGAGAGTAAGCTTGTTAGTCGTCATCCATGTGATATTTTTTTGAAATTTCCCGGCAAACAGTATTGGCCAGATAACTGGATTTGGTGAGAGAAGACATATGTTGTGTCATCTGCAAATAAAATGGGTTTGAGTAGTTGTGATGCATTTGGCAGGTCATTTATGTAAATGAGGAATAGGAGTGGCCCCAGAACACTTCCTTGAGGGACCCGACTGTAATTTGTTGTGTGGAAGAGTTCGCTCCATTTGTGTACACTTATTGGCTTCTGTTGGTGAGGTATGACTTTAGGTAGTTGAGTGGGTGCCCGCTATACCATAGTGTGCTAATTTTGTGAGCAGTAAATCATGGTCGACTGTATCAAAAGCTTTGCGTAGATCAATGAAGATTCCAGTGGGACTTCTTTTTTCTCAAGTGCTGTATATATTAACTCCAACATGTGCATAATAGCATCGTTTGTGCTCTTGTTTGTCCTGAATCCAAATTGACAGGTTGAGTACATTGTGTGAGACGAGGTAGGAATAGATTTGTCTATGAATTAATTTTTCGAAGATTTTAGAAAGCAATGGTAAGTTAGAAATTGGTCTATAATTATTCAGGTCTGTTTGATCACCTCCTTTGTGAACAACGTTTAAAAGCATCAACATTCAAGACCTTATAATACACGCCATATGTCAGCCTGCTTGAGTATGTTAGGGCCAGCTTGGAGTATGTCAGGGCCAGCTTGAGTATGTCAGAAGCCAGCTGAGTATGTCAGGGCCTTATCTTGAGTATGTTAGGCCAGCTTGGACTATGTCAGGCCAGCTTGGAGTATGTCATGCCAGCTTGAGTATGTCAGGGCAAGCTTGGAGTATGTCAGAGCCAGCTTGGAGTATGTCAGGGCCAGCTTGGAGTATGTCAGGGCAAGCTTGAGTATGTCAGGCCAGCTTGAGACATGTCAGCCAGCTTGGAGTATGTTAGGCCAGCTTGGAGTATGTCAGGGCCAGCTTGAGTATGTCAGCTCAGCTTGAGCATGTCAGGGCCAGCTGGAGTATGTCAGCTAGCTTGAGTATGTCAGGGCCAGCTTAGAGATGTCAGGGCCAGCTTGAGTATGTCAGGGCCAGCTTGAGTATGTCAGGCCAGCTTGAGTATGTCAGGCCAGCTTGAGTATGTCAGGGCCAGCTTGGAGTATGTCAGGGCCACCTTGGAGCAAGTCGGAGCCAGCTTGAGTATGTAGTAACTATCGGTACGGGTGGGGACTGAACTCGCGGCTAGTTAGTCGTAAACCCAGATCGACGTGGCTAACGCGCCGGCCTGAAGTTTCACAACTCACGAGCCGCGAGTTCAATTCCCGCCTGTACCGTGGTTTGTTTGCAATCGTGTCATTACGATATCGTGAGTCATGGAGTATGCAGCGCCATAGTAGAGCCTACATCCCATAAAATGGCTATTACAAGGCAGCTGTTTGATAAAGTAAGAGCCACACTTTTACATTAAACCAATAATATACATTTCATTTAGTCAGAAAATTGAGAATATAGTCGATTAAATATATAAATGAAATGGAGAATATTGGTTTAATGCAATTTTGAAGATATCTAACATGACAGATGTCAATATGTGAAGAAGTGGCAAGTTTGAGTCTCTTGTCTTATGCAAGGTGAAATCTAACTTGAAATTATTATTGAACAATTAAATACTGTCTCTTTCAATTTACACATCCATACTTCTCTCACCTTTTCATTATTGACAACACAAAAACATTCACAAAACAAAACTTATGAAAGATAAAAAATATATAAACCATCAATTCGGGAGACTCTGTCTCTTGATCAAAAGAACCGAGTCCAGCGGCTTTATTTCTCATTGTGTCTATGACTTGGTACATCTCCGAGTGTAATGGGTCTATTAAGGGGAAGGGGGGGGTCATCTTCGAGAGTTGATGTGTCAATTAACATCAATGGCTGGAAGTCTGCCAATTGTCATCTTCCATTGGTTGACCCACTGGTAGTGGTCATTTTTTAATCTTCTGCTATCATTTTGAGAGTGTTTTCTCCCATGTTTCTCCCATCAAGTTTCATCGTGTTCGTGGGTGAAGGATGTGTAGATACTGTGTAGTTGCCTTTGTAAACAAGAGCCGGCGAGTCTTACTCCACAACTGTTCCTATCGTTGTATCGGTTAGCCCGTAGAACAAGATATTTCCATATCTCGCTTGTGTGCTGGGTGATTAGACTGGGTTAACTTCGGCCTCATTCCGCAGTATTGCAAGTGTGGGTTGGCCTGTTTTCTTGTGGAAAATTTCTTTCACTTACAATAATTTACCGTCGTCTATATATTAAAAAAGTGTGAAAATTCATGTATTATAGCTAAGAAATCAGGTTTATCGAAAAGTGTTCAAATTTCCAAATCGTCGAAATATGCAATAAAATACAATTTTAGTTCATTTTTCTGAGTTTTTTAATGTTTCACATATTTAAAAATTAAATGATATATTAAAAGTAATATTTATTTATATGGACTTTAGTGCGATTTTTTTTAAAAAATTTAAATTATTTATAAATATTGAAAATTGTCTATAAGTTATTTTATTGATATTTCGACGATTGAGGTTTTCACATTTCCTGAAAACTTGATCTTATTACAAAAAATTTCCATTTTTAAATATTTTAAAATTTGCTTAATTTCCCCGAAAATTCAATTGATTAATTTTATTAAAAATGGAAAAATTTTTTATTTTTTTCAGATTTGTCAGAAAGTATTCAAACCCTTTAAATTTTTAAAAAAAAA
>WNWK01035403.1:0-19789 GCA_009830355.1 Cherax destructor | reverse complement strand
TGTGGGTCTTGGTCGTTTGGGTGTGGGACCGGGGTGGTCCGATGGGAGACGGGCGAGCGATTCGAAAATTGCCGCACCGTCGAGGGAGAAGCCGGAATCAAGGTCAGAGAAGAGCGAAGGTCAGACGTATCGAAAGGGCCAGTCGGGTCCCTGGTACCTGAAGCAGGTGACGAACCGGCACCAGCAAGAGGTACAGGGGTATTAGGGTTGTCTGAAGAGTCGTCCATTAAGGAGGTAGGGTCAGAACTAGGTGCGGTATCAAGGGGCCCGGGGGTAGGTTCACAGATTAGGGCATCCATGGTTAGGTTACTTCTTTCTTTTTGTTTTTAAGAAAAAAAAAGAAAGAAGAAAATAAAATAAAAATAAAAAGGATAAAAAAAGGGGGGAACATGGAGGAATAGCTCCTAGGAGGAATGAAAGGGGCGTAAATCCCCCTCCATGCCCAAGAGGACCTCAACATCGCAAGTAGTGCAGATGCTGCATGGAACCCATGCCATACCCTACCCTTCATGCCAGTAAACCAGCAATCTGGGATAGCAACCTCACATCCACTGAGCCACCTTGGCGGACAAAAAGAGAGGGCGGCCGGATATCCTCCACAAAGCATACCGCCTTCGACCACCACCCCTGGAATCCGAAAGGTGGCCTCCAGAGATACACCCGTCGCCCGAAAGATACCCAAGGCCACCCCCCGGGAGACTGGAGAGGGATCGTGACATCCCCAGGCAATCCAGATTCCACGGCAAACTACACCACCGCCGAGAACCTCAACGGAGTGGGATTGGACCACAGTACCCTTCCCCCTACCTAGGAACTAGAAAACCTGTGGAGAGAAGCTCCCAGGGTAAAAATGGGAAGAAAATAAGGGAGGGATGAGGAGGAGGAGGAAAGGGAAAAGGGAGGATGGGGAAGATGGGAAAGGGGAGGGGGAATTGGGGGGAATTTGGTTTGGTCTGAGGAAGAAGACCAAGAGGTCCAATTCCTCAGACCAATAGCGACAAGGAGCCCCCCTTAAAGAGGATTCTATAGTGGAGTGTTGGGTGGGGGCTGAGATTGTGGGTTGTAGTTTGTGTTGGGATAGTGTGCTTGGTTGTTGGGTGTTTGGGATGGTTCTGTGTGTGCTTGTTCTTGTTGCTCCATCCTGCTCTGGTTGTCCTCTACTGATTCTGTCCTTGTCCCTCCTCCTCGCTCCTTTCGCCTTTGTGCCCTCTCCCTCAGCTGCTGTCATTCTGTTTTTGTTCTCTGTGTTAGTTACCATTTTGTCCTAGGCACATGTCGATTAGACACTAGGCCTGTTGTATGTATGTGTGTGTGTGTAACGAAACACTTCGAAATGTTTCGGCCCTGCCGGGAATTGAACCCGGGCCCTCCGTGCGTAAAGCAAGAGCGCTAGCCACCATGCCATCGGGGCTTTGTGTGTGTGTGTGTGTGTGTGTGTGTGTGTGTGTGTGTGTATGTGTGGACATCTAAATTTGCTGAGTCAGGGTAAGGCATCTGTCAAAATGACATGTAATGGTGAGTAATGGTATAAACCATTACTCACCACCCTCACTGCCTGTCAACCTGTACACACAAAAGGGGTCCCATGTCTTCTTCCCCATAACCTCCTTCCTTTCCTTCCTACCTACCTTCCTAGCTTCCTTTCTTCTTTCATTCCTTCCTTTCTTTCTTCCTTCCTGCCTTCCTTTCTTCCTTCTTTTGGTCCTTCCTTCCTCTCATCTCTTCCTTCCTTTCTCTCTTTCTTAATTCCTTCCTTCCTTTCCCCCTTCCTTACTTCTTCTTTCTTTCCTTCCTCTCATCTCTTCTTTCCTTCCTTACTTCCTTACTTTCTTCCTTCCTTCTGGTATCCTGGGCATTGTTTTCGGTCACAAACTCCTCAAAACCATGGAATTCATCTTCAGACACACTTCCATCTGTGTTAGAGCTATCACTGAGGAAGAGAAGAGTCCCAGATGTGCCAAGGAGTCAGATAATTCTTACCGCTAGGCATGCTGAACAAGTACTGAAATGCCATTCCCACAATGCACCACTGGCTGCCCAATTTTTTATATGGTGCACACTGACCATGAAGACCCATTCCCTCACATGTGGGCCTACCAGCTTTCTCCCACTTGATTTGAGGCTGCTAGAATTTGTGTGTATTAATATGTTGGAAACATTGGCTCATAAGACGTATATATACGACTGAAACAGTCAAAGGGTTAAACGTTCTCATTGCTAAACATTAGTCATTAGTCATGCAGTAGTGACGTGACTGGAGTTTACTTACCCTATCCCCCTGCTCTTGGATTTCATGGGGGTGACACCAATCCAAGCAACGTCACTGCTGCTGTGATTGATTACCAACTCCTGCACTAGGAAACACACACCACAGCTTTTTAAGAACCTAAACTTGCTTAATATACAAGTGTTAGGCCTAAAGAGTTTCGTGTTTGTAATCAATTGCCAGCAGTCGCCGTGTCCCTACCACGCAGGTCAGCTGTATTGAAAATCTTCTAAACCTGCTAGTGTACCTGACCTAAATCTAGTGATTCCATTGGTATAAAAGAATTTCTATTGAAATACGAATAGGTGCACAATCTTGAGGAAATACTTAAAGTGTACAGCTTGGTAAAAAATACGATAAACAGTGTCGAGTTGTGAGTTGTCAGTGAAGTATACAACAACATAAGACCTCTTATCATCCAGTCAACCATAGTGGAAAATAGCATCTTTGTGGTGGAGGTAAAAAAAAATCTAGTAAAGCTAAACACAGTAGAGCGATCTATAAGTGCCCAAAACTCCAGGTGGTAAAACTGGGTGCCAGAGGTAAAACAGGGTGCCAGAGGTACGGCCGTTCATTATAGTTGGAGCTGCCAGAAGCACCGGTTTTCTCTAACACGCAAGTTACACTTTTTGTATCAAACTGATCATTATTACTCTGTTAAATAATTTTCCAGTGGTCTTTCTCGATTAGCCCAAATAATCCCAACAGGATTCATTAAAATTAATGATACAGTGACTGGATTTCGTCGGATCCGTCCAAGAAACAAGGGAACCAATGACTGGATTCAAAGCTGTAAGTTCTAGGCGCCCCTAACACCCAAACGGATTCGTTGAAGAAAATAAGGTATCCTCGACCGGATTCAATAAGGGGACATGGTTTTAGGTGGCCTTATCAAACACCCAAACAATAACTTAAGCGGTAAGATTGTCCCAAACACATACACATGCAAATAATATAGATATGATACAAATAAACGGATCTCCACTTTAAGGAAGTTATTAGCAAAATTTACAATAAAAAAAAACAATAAAATCAATCATGAAAACCTGTGTAGTCTGCAACCAAACAAACTTTTACTGGATGAATTACATGCAACTTCTGTGGTAAATTGAGTAATGCACCTTGTGCAGGTATTCAGTAATCAACTACACGAGATATTAAACCAGGGAAGTGTTTTTGGGTATGCCCAAATGAGACTGAAATGTGGAATAAAATCATATTGATATTAAAAGATGACATCAAAATGGCCTTTCATAAAAAACATGACAGCATTCTATAACAGTTGGGAAAATAAAAAATCTGGGCCAGATGGTGCTATCGCCCCTGGTACAAATGTTGTCCTGGTAGACAGTAACTGTAAGAATGGAAAAATAAATGGTGGTGGCATGAAGGGAAACAGCTCTAGTGGGGAAACAGGTGTAGACAAGGACATACAAAACCAATGTTACAAACTAGCAATACCACGGTAGATAGTAAACAAGGGGATTCCCCGAGAAATATTGAAGATAAATTACAAGAAACAACTGATGAAGGCTCCATTGTCAGCACTAGTGCTGAAGATAGAAATGAGACAGGAAAACACATCACCAGTAGGGAATACAATAGGGAACACAGTCACGGAAAACCAAGGCAAACAGAAACCAGGCCTATGCAAATATTATGCACTTGGTATCTGCAGGCATGGAATATCTGGGAAAACAGATGGGACATGCAACTTCGACCACCCCAGAAAATGCTGTGCCCATATGATGACAGGAAAATGCAACCTCCATTCCTGTAAGCTTTTCCACCCTGAAATGTGCCACTCATCAGTTCAGGAAAGACAGTGCTATAACCTATATTGCCAGGCACACCACCTAAAGGGTACACGACGACACACAACATCCAGACCATGAAAAAACCTGGATAGCCAAAGTCACTCCAGAGGTTTTTTAGCACCAGGAAGAAAAAAATGCTGGCAGGAAATTACAGAAATCGTACACCAACTGCAATCATTTCTGGAGTGGAATCACAGTCAATGGCCTCCACTCCAGAACAACAGATATTAGTGCCAGGAAAAAAAAAGACCCCCATCCCCATACCACCAATCCGAAGACATTCATCTTTGCAAATATACAGGGTCTAAAGCTAGCGACAAACAACAAAATACCTTACATCCTTGGACTGCATACAGAGTCAAATGTTCGCAGCTTTCACAGAGATCCACATAAGGGATCACTTGGACAATGAAATATGGATCCCGGGCTATAACCTATACAGATGTGACAGAGTAAACAGGCAAAAGGGAAGGTTAGCCTGTATATCACAGAACTATGTAGACAGCCTGTTAGTTTCATAAATAACGGTCCAAGTCAGACCGAAACGTTGTAGTAAGCTCCTCTCTTTTTATATGTGTGGGTTGTGTGTGTAGTGTTAGTTTCATATCTCGCGGCACTCCAGTGCTGCCCTCTGTAGGCATACCCATGTCAGTCTGCCCCTCCATGTTTCTTTCTCACTTCTCACCCAGGCATCACTCAGACAACAGGCCTCACTCCTCTCTCCCTCGCAAGGCGCATGGCCCACCCGGGCCATGGCCACAAACACACAGCTTGTGTACCCCACACTTTATTCTAATAAAGTAAGAAGCCTCCGACGCCGTATCATTGCTACCCTGCACAAATAACCTTAATGGATATAAATGGTGGACAGCGGCGGTCGTAGCAGTTGTGTTTTCCCCAAGGAGGGAAGGAAGAGGAATGACGTCATCTTCACTTCATCAGCCTACACAAGAGGCATCCGTCTCTCAACGAGTTACCCTGATGTCGTGTCTGCAAATCTCAGCATCCAGACACAGGTACAAGCAGGATCCAGGCCAAAACTTGCCTAATTCTCCGAGAAATGGCGTCAATGACTATGAACAGCTCCCCATGCTGTTTCTCAGTCACATACTCAGCCTTACCAGCATGTTCTGCAGTTGTTCAGCTCAGCACAGTTATTTCAGCAAGTCAGAGGTGAGTTTGTGGGGATTTCTGCATCCAGTGTGAGTGTTCCCTGAGTTTGTGGGTAGGTGGGAACGGCTGGGTTCCTCGCCTACTTACCCAAGCTCTACCATAACACTCACTCACCACTGCCCACTCCCTCTCTGCCATGATTTTCTGTGAATTTCCTTGTGAATTCTTGCCAGAGCTGTGTATCCCAGTGATCACCAAGCCACAGTGGTCACCAAGCCACGTGATCACCAAGCCACGTGGATCAGCAAGCCACGTGGGGTGTGAGCAAGCCATGTGGGTTACCAAGCCAGATCCAAAGCCACGCTGTGTCCTGCGCCCGCATCAACCCATGATGTCACCGAGCTGCTGACGTCACCACGATGCTGTCCGACTCCACTGACGTCACCTCACATCACTCCAGGACGTCACCCACGACGTTTGCCAGACGTCACTTGCGATGTCAGTCCATGACATCCATCACGACGTTACTCCAGGACATCCCCCACGATGTTTGCCTGACGTCACTCACAATGTCACCCCATTACATCCCTCACGACGTCACTCCATGATGTCACCTCGCGACGTCTGCTGACGTCACTCGTGATGTCACCCCATGACATCACCTGACGATGTCACGCCTGACATCATCAAATGATGTTAAGTTCTAGTGTGAAGTGCATTTTATTTTCATTATTGTCGAGAAATTTGAGAAGATATATATCGTTTGTTAATTAATTCCTCTCAGTCAGTGTTCTCACATGTTCGTGTACTGCTTAGTGTCTCTTTTTGCACAAAAAAGCATTATTTGCTAGTAAGCCATGTTGTACCGCATGTGCAGTATGTGTGTGCAGTTTTCTTGTGTCCTATGTAGCACCTGTGTGTTACTTTGTCACTCGGTGTGACCCAGCGCGCTTGACAGCTGACATTTGTCAGTCCAGGTGTGGAAAATATTGGTATTTTCCGAAAGTTGTAATTGATAAACTTTCCAATATGAATAGATATCATTAATGTGTTGCTGTTGGCTTAACATTAACTGAAAAGAACCAACGAATTAACACGCATGCGCGAGATGCCTCGTCAAGTGGGCAGGGAAGCTGGGTAGAGGGGAATGGGCAGAGTGGACAGCCAGCCTACCCACCAGAGTTCAAGTCGGTATGGCCAGTAAAATTTGGAGATTCCGCCCCCCAAATCGGATTTAATTACCTCCTTTCGTAATGTGGAGGAATATCCAGTGACGCGGCGAATATAAAGTGGGACAATCGGTCCAGGTCGTCCAGTAATAGGACAATAATTGTGAAATAAGGCGGGCCGCCGGCGAGTGATGCCGTCATAGGCCTATTTGAACGCAGTGAAGCGACCATACGGCAGGATAAAGCCGTAACCCCTGATGTCGGGCGCTTCGTCTCAGAAGAGACTGAAATATATTCGATGAATATTGTGAAATGGTGAATATAGTGAAACAGAGTTGTAAATAAATAGGGAGTGTTTGTACCGAGCGAGGTTAACGCAGGTACGCCATACCCCGACCGCCATATTGGATGTGATTGAAATGAACTAACATATCGCAAGTTATCTACTCGAAATCCAAGTATCGAGACTGTGAATGTGTATAAACTAGTGGGGCATTAAGCCAAGATATACGTAATATGTAAAGTTATACGTATAAACAGTACAAAAGGTCGGATTAGTGAGAGGGTCTGATTCGCTACCCGACCAACCACATGTTAACTAACGCCCGGTCTCGTGGGCGTATAAGAGTGCACGGAAATTAACCTTCCTTGACTCGACGAGACAACTATTACCATCGCGATCGAATCAGATCGCAGGAGGACGTCAACAACGGAACGACTCCTTCATCTAAAGCTAAGTACTCTGCTGTCTACTTTGTTATTGGCCAATGATATTGTTACGCACAGTAGATATACTTTAGCTAGGTCAACGATCTACTATGCACCGCTATGATGCTGTTAATTAGGTGAGTGATGGTCATGTTAAGTTAACTGTGTGTTCTCTACCTCTCCTCCTGTTTGATCAGTTGTTTAATAACTTATACAGTCCACTTAAATTTAAATATATCATAATATATAAATGATCTTCTCAGATTTATTTATACTGGTCCAGAGTGCAGTGGGTTAACGAGAATATTGAAGGTACCCCTTGGGTGCGGCCAGGAGCGGGTAAAATTCTCACATACCTTAAAGGGAATGACTGCGGTAAAATTATACGAGTCGGTCATCTCCCTGGGAGTCTGTTTATTGCTAGTGGCGGTGTCCCAGATAGACTTATCTCCCACAATTCCCCACACCAGGCATCAGTTACGAGTGTCCGAGTTCCTTGTACAGAAAGCTCTTATTGTTCGCCGCTCGTAGATGCCTTGCTGAATCGCACCCACGATGATTATCCCATCGAGACCCGTTCCACTTCACCTTGTGATCGTCAGATTGCAGTTATTGTAGAAGACCAGTCTGGGGACGCTTAGACTTTCCTCTGCTGTAGCTTCAACTGTCGAGAGAATGTCACTCGTCAAGCCCCAGTTAAGCCTGTCAGCAGGCGACTGTCAGCCTCGTGTCACAGCTTCAGTGAGCAGCCTGCACAAAGTTAATGTCACTTTGACTGCTAGCCCACTCACTGCAGTAAGGTGTATGCTGTTATGACCTCCAGATGTTTTGCCGAGTCATCCCTGGAGCATTTAACAATGTAATGCTCCAAACTTCAGAACACCCGTGACTTAACCTGATTCCTTCCCCTTCTTTCTCTTCCCCCTTCTCCTTTCTCCTCTGGGTTCTCTTTCTTTTCTTTTCTTTTGCCTTGTATTTGTCCTCTATTTTATTTTAATTTTTCCCCACTGTGTTCTTGTTCTTACCCTTGCGGGCTGCCAGCGTCTTTGCAGTGCTCCTTTCCTAGTTTATGACTGACTCCACTACTACTACCACTATCACTACTACCTCCATTACCCCTCCACCACTTTCTTGTGCCCTCCCCTGTCTGCCTGCCTATAAATACCCTTTCCACCTGTCCTTCGTGTTAGTGTGACTTTGTAAATGGTCCAAGTCAGACCGAAACGTCGTCGTAAGCTCCTCTCCATTTATATGTGCGGTTGTGTGTGTATTGTTCCAGTCACGGTATTGTGCCTTTTTTGTTATTTTGGGAGTGTTCGATTTCCGAGGGTCCACTGTACGTAGGGAGACACTGGTCAGAGAAATAGCAAACATTAAACTAAAACTAAAGGAATCTTACAGGAATCAAAAAACGCGAGAACTAAAAGCCATAAATGAAATTGAAAGAAACCCAAAGTATTTCTTTTCTTATGCCAAATCAAAGTCGAGACCAACATCCAGTATCGGGCCCCTACTTAAACGGGATGGGTCCTACACAGATGACAGCAAGGAAATGAGTGAGCTACTAAAGTCCCAGTATGACTCAGTTTTTAGCGAGCCACTAACCGACTGAGAGTCAAAGACCTAAATGAATTTTTTATGAGAGTGCCACAGAACTTGGTAGACCCAAACCTATCTGACATTATCCTGATGCCAAATGACTTAAAAAAGGTGATAAATGACATGCCCATGCACTCCGCCCCAGGCCCTGACTCATGGAACTCCTTGTTCATCAAGAACTGCAAGAAGCCCCTATCACATGCTTTTAACATCCTGTGGAGAGGGAGCATGGACGCTGGGGTTGTCCCGCAGTTACTAAAAACAACAGACATAGCCCCACTCCACAAAGGGGGCAGTAAAGCAATAGCAAAAAACTACAGACCAATAGCGCTAACGTCCCATATCATAAAAATCTTTGAAAGGATTCTAAGAAGCAAGATCGCCACTCATCTAGATACCAATCAATTACACAACCCAGGGCAGCATGGGTTTAGAGCAGGTCGCTCCTGTCTGTCCCAACTACTTGACCACTACGACAAGGTCCTGGATGCTCTAGAAGACAAACAGAATGCAGATGTTATATACAGACTTTGCAAAAGCTTTTGACAAGTGTGACCATGGTGTAATAGCACACAAAATGCATGATAAAGGAATAACAGGAAAAGTTGGTAGATGGATCTATAATTTCCTAACAAATAGAACACAAAGAGTAGTAATCTACAGAGTCAAGTCTGAGGCGGGTACAGTGAAAAGCTCTGTTCCACAAGGCACAGTACTCGCTCCCATCTTGTTCCTCATCCTCATATCTGACATAGACAGAGATATAAGCCATAGTGCTGTCTTCCTTTGCAGATGACACCCAAATCTGCATGACAGTGTCCACCATTACCTGGAGTTTACCTGTAGAGAATTCCAGGGGTCAACGCCCCTGCGGCCCAGTCTGTGACCAGGCCTCATGTTGGACCAGAGCCTGATCAACCAGGCTGTTACTGCTGGCCGCACCCAGTCTAACGTACGAACCACAGCCTGGCTGGTCAGGTACCGACTTTAGGTGCCTGTCCAGTGCCTGCTTGAAGACAGCCAGGGGTTTGTTGGTAATTCCCCTGATGTATGCTGGGAGGAAGTTGAACACTCTTGGGCCCCTGACACTTATTGTGTTGTCCCTCAACGTGCTAGTGGCGCCCCTGCTCTTCATTGGGGGGATGTTACATCGCCTGCCGAGTCTTTTGCTTTCGTAGGGAGTGATTTTCGTGTGCAAGTTTTGTACTAATCCCTGGAGAATTTTCCATGTGTATATAATAATGTGTCTCTCCTGCCTGCATTCTAGAGAATACAGGTTTAGGAACTTCAAGCGTTCCCAGTAATTGAGGTGGTTTATCACAGTTATGCGTGCCGCGAAGGTTCTCTGAACATTTTCAAGGTCAGCAATTTCACCCACCTTGAAAGGTGCAGTTAGTGTGCAGCAATATTCCAGCCTAGATTGAACAAGCGATCTCATGGAAGACACTGCAAGACTCCAAATGGACATCAACCAAATTTTTAAATGGGCTGCAGAAAACAATATGAAGTTCATTGATGAGAAATTTCAATTATACTCCGATATGGAAAACATGAGGAAATTAAAATTTTGTCAGAGTATAAAACAAATTCCAACCACACAATAGAGCGAAAAACTAATGTCAAAGACCTGGGAGTGATAATGTCAGAGGATCTCACCTTCAAGGACCATAACACCGTAGCAATCGCATCTGCTAGAAAAAAATGACAGGATGAATAATGAGAACCTTCAAAACCAGAATGCCAATCCCATGATGACACTTTTCAGGTCGCTTGTTCTATCTAGGCTGGAATATTGCTGCACACTAACTGCACCTTTCAAGGCAGGTGAAATTGCTGACCTAGAAAATGTGCAGAGAACCTTCACCACCTCAATTACTGGGAACGCTTGAAGTTCCTAAACCTATACACTTGGAAAATCCTAGAGGGATTAGTACCAAACTCGCACACAAAAATCACTCCCTACGAAAGCAAAAGACTCAGCAGACGATGCAACATTCCCCCAATGAAAAGCAGGGGTGCCACTAGCACGTTGAGAGACAAAACAATAAGTGTCAGGGGCCCAAGACTGTTCAACTGCCTCCCAGCTTACATAAGGGGGATTACCAATAGACCCCTGGCTGTCTTCAAGCAGGCACTGGACAGGCACCTAAAGTCGGTACCTGACCAGCCAGGCTGTGGTTCGTACGTTAGACTGGGTGCGGCCAGCAGTAACAGTCTGGTTGATCAGGCCCTGATCCACCATGAGGCCTGGTCACAGATCGGGCCGTGGGGGCGTTGACCCCTGGAACTCTCTCCAGGTAAACTCCAGGTAAATATTATTGTGCCTACTACATACATAGAAAATTGTTCTCCAATATTAACCCTCCTCTCAAACTCTTCCTTGATAACCATAACAGAATGCACAGGCATAACACAAGGCACAAAACACTCTTTCATATCCCTTGTGTCCATATCTCCCTATGCAAAAATGCTCTGCACATAAAAGACCCAAGGATCTGGAATTCATTGTCAGAACATACTAAAGGGCCTTTGCCTGCAAATCAATTGAAGGCCCTTCCTAGAAATCACCTCATCACCCAAAATTAACCAGACAAACACTATACTTTACACCTACCAGTTACTCATAAAACTCTTAAATAATTTATTAATGCTCAACTACTTAACCATTACTTCAAACATGGTACTGTTTCAATTTCATTACTGTAAATTGTGCTAAATTGTAATACATACTGTAATTTTTTATATACTTCATCTCAACTATAAATTTTGATTACTGTATAAAACTAGCTACTTCTATTGTAATAAGAAAAACGAAGTATAATAAAAATTTACTCCTCTCAAAATCACTAGTATTAAGTAGTCTGTAAGCATTAGATTTAGTCTGCGCGAAATGCCCCGGCATGATAGTGGCTTTCTATGTACTTAACAAATCAAAATTGTAATCACACATTGTAAACATTGCAAATAAAATCTTTATCTTTGACTTGGGACTCCATGGTTATGTCACTTTTTTTGTGTGTTTTTAGAAAAAAAGGAAAACAGGGGAATGTGGAGGGATAGCTCCTAGGAGGAATGAAAGGGCCGTAAATCCCCCTCTGCACCCAAGAGGACCCCAGCACCATGAGTAGTGCAGATGCGGCATGAAACCTGTGCCATACCCTACCCTTCATGCCAGTAAACCAGAAATCCGGGATAACCTCATGTCTACCAAGCCACCTCGGTGGACAAAAGAGAGGGCGGTCGGATATCTGCCACAAAGCATACCTCCTTCAGCCACCACCACCTGGAACCCGAGAGGCAACCTCCAGAAATACAAACATCACCCGAAAGACACCCAATGCCACCCCGGGAGACCAGAGAGGCATCAGGACATCCCCAGTTGATCCAGATTCCACAGCTAACTACACTACCACCAAGGACCTCAACAGAATGGGTTGGACCACGGTACCCTTTCCTCTATCTAGGAACTAGAGTGCCTGAGAGGAGAACCCCAAACTCTGAAAACAGGAAGAGGATAGGGAAGGGATGGGGAGAGGAGGAAAGGGAAAGGGAGGATGGCATAGGGAAGGGGGAAATGGGAGGTAATTAGGTTCAGTCTGTGGAAGACCAAAAGGTCAAATTCCTCAGACCAATAGCCTCTTTACCACAACAAGGAGCCCCCCCCCCCCGTTAAAGAGGACCATAGAGGGAGAAGCCGGAAACATGGTCAAAGATGTGAGGAGGTTGGATGTTTCAAAGGAGTTTGGCGTATCCCAGTACCAGGGGTGGGCAATGAAATGTTACCCACAGAATGTACCAGGGTGTTAGAAAGATCCAAATAATGGTCTGATAATGAGGCAGGGTCAAAAGAGGGCACCAAGAGGACCTCAGTGTGGCCAGTAGTGCAGATGCGGCATGGAATCCGTGCCATACCCTACCCTTTATGCCAGTAAATTAGCAATCCAGGATAGCAACCTCACATCCTCTGAGCCACCTCAGTGGACAAAAGAGAGGGCAGCTGGAAACCCACCACAAGGCATGCCTCCTTTGGCTACCACCTATCGAAATCCGAGAGTCCATCTCCAGAGATACACCTGTCACCCGAAAGACATCACAAACCCCCCCCCCCAGGGGACTAGAGAGGAGATTGGGACATCCCCTGATGACCCAGATTCCATGGTAAACTACAATAAGACCAAGGACTTCAACTGAATGGGACAGACGATACCCGTTCCCGAGGGGAAGACCACAAAGGCCAAAAGCTGGAAAGGACGGAGAGGGGAGGGATGGGATAGATGGGGCAGGGAATGATGGAGTAGGGGGGTAATTAGAATCAGTTGGTAGAAGAACACTGAAAGATCCAATTCCTCAGATCAAAAGCCTCTTTACCACTACAAGGAGCCCCCCTTAAGATGGGTAACCACATGATCATAATAGGTTTTTAGGTAATATCTTTTTTCTCACCAATATTTTTAGCATGGGCCACATAATACTCAGTATTTTTTTTTTTTACTTTTTCTGGAACTTTCTTAACTTATATATGAGGGGAAAATATTGTTCATAAATATAACTCAAGAGTCTTCTTCAAGGCTGGTAATTTATCACAATAGTTTAATTAGCTAACCCTTTTATTAGTCTTAATATAAAAAATAAAACTTTTGAAACTGTTTACAAATGAGTGATGATTGTGATATCTACAATAACTGAACAGTGAACTATTACACATTTATAATAGTTTACACTAGAGAGATCCACAGGTGACAACTCACTTGACTGTACATATCATGGGCTGCTTAACACACATGGAAACTTTCAATTTATATATTAATATGAAGAGACACTATGATGTGATGTGATACATAGGTGTGTATCCCTTGCAATGCATAGACAATGAATTTTTATAGCTAGCTCAGTGAAGAAATGACAAAGATTACTTTAACCATGATCAGTAAAGTCCAATAAAAAGTATTTGCCAATTATCATATCCCATATACTCTGCTAATGTGGCTAATCAGTTAATCATGGCAGGTACAAGGTGATTACTAATCAAGTTACTTGACATACGTTCAAGACGTGTATCTTGCATATTTGTGAAATCTGTCAATGAAAATAAGATCCAAATAGTGTGCAGCCAACAGTAGTGAAGGAATGACTTACAGTGCAAGAGCCTTTATTATGGCATCTCACTCTGATGATTTGGTAAAGCTCTACAAAGGGCAAAACTGTCCCAGTATTGTTTGTCTATTCTTATCAAGTAAAATTTTTTTATCTACATAATAAACATTTAAATTGGTAACAAAGGCCAAACTGAGTTTCAAATGTTTGCTGAATAAGATGTGTAACGTGCTCTGTCAGGTCTGCTGTAGTAATTCCAGAAGCAAGAAAATGTACTGTAATTTAAAATTAAAAAAAATAAAAAGGCTGGTTTACATACAGTACTGAGATGGATAATGAGAACCTTCAAAACCAGGGATGCCAAGCCCATGTTGACACTTTACAGATCGCTTGTTCTATATAGGCTGGAATATTGCTGCACACTAACTGCACCTTTCAAGGCGGGTGAAATTGCTGACCTTGAAAATGTGCAGAGAACCTTCACCGCACGCATAAGTGCGATAAACCACCTCAACTACTGGGAACGCTTGAAGTTCCTAAACCTGTACTCTCTAGAACGCAGGCGGGAGAGATACATTATTATATACACATGGAAAATTCTCGAGGGCTTAGTACCAAACTTGCACACAAAAATCACTCCCTACGAAAGCAAAAGACTCGGCAGGCGATGTAACATCCCCCCAATGAAGAGCAGGGGTACCACTAGCACGTTGAGGGACAACACAATAAGTGTCAGGGGCCCAAGATTGTTCAACTGCCTCCCAGCATACATCAGGGGAATTACCAACAAACCCTGGCTATCTTCAAGCAGGCACTGGACAGGCACCTAAAGTCGGTACCTGACCAGCCAGGCTGTGGTTCGTACGTTGGACTGCGTGCGGCCAGCAGTAACAGCCTGGTTGATCAGGCTCTGGTCCAACAGGAGGCCTGGTCACAGACCGGGCCGCAGGGGCGTTGACCCCTGGAATTCTCTCCAGGTAGACTCCAGGTAGAGTCAAGAATGTGCTCTTGCTAGACTCAGTTTATGAAAATAATTACCATATTTGGAATCTATCATGCATGAACCATCATACAATCTGTCACTAAGTAACCTCTGTACATTGTGCCCACTTGCTCTTTAATGACATGCTCTTGACCACCACTTAACACACATTTGAAGACTGTAATTTTAAATGAACACTGAATAAACTTCAGACCTCTTGTGCAGCTACTTGGATGAAACATGTCACAGAGGTTATTTTCATACTACACATCATTATCTATGGAGAAAAAAGGGGATTGTATCAGAGTACAGTAGAGCCCTGCTTTACTGCGTTTCATCTTATAGCATTCCACTAATATGGACATTTCAAATTATGACCAAAATTCGCTAGACGGCTCCCCCCACCTGACTCTCTAATACTGTCACTCACCACCCGGTTTGTTTACATTCTCCATGAGCTCAGTGTCTTTCCATTATGTCTGGAAACTTTCCAAAATTTCAAGTGTTTTAAAGTTACTGCATATTTTATATGTACTCTGATAATTATACTTGTGTACCTGTACTTAAATTCACTAACACACTGTGCAGGTACACATTAAAATCATAAAGTCTCTTTACTCTTGAAGATGCCATATTAATAATAATACGTACTACTACTACTACTAATAATAATAATAATAATACAGTGGAACTCCAAGTTTCAAACGACTTGACAATCGAACGAATCGAGTTTGAACGCTTTTTTCGAACAAATTTTGTCCGGAGTATCGAACATGTCCCGTGTTTCGAACACGTGCGTACCAGACCTGTCTACTCAGGTGCTTGCGTGCCTGCCCACGCAGGGGTCATGAGTCAGTCTAGCTTTGTTTATCCTCCAGTGAACATTACCCTGCTTGCTCTTCCAAACATTTCACAATTATAATTGTGTTTGGAGGTTTTTCATTAAGTGCAACTGTGAAATAAGCTACCATGGGTCCAAGAAGTTCTAGTGGTACCTCTGTGGTAAAGTAATGAGGGAAACACCAGAGACATGAAAAAGGAAATAGTACAAAAATACGAGTGTGTTGTGCGAATTGCCAAGCTTGCCAGGATATATGGCAAAAACAAGTCAACTATCACTTCTATCCTGGCAAAGAAAGAACAAATCAAGGAAGCTAATGTTGCCAAAGGTGTTGATATGCTAACCAAAAATAGACCACAAATAGTCAACAATGTTGAGAAGTTGTTGCTGGTGTGCATCAAGGATAAAGAGTTAGCGGGTGATATGTGTCAGAGACAATCATTTGTGAAAAGGCAAGGCAGCTGCATGCCGATCTTGTAAAGAAAATGCCTGGAACAAATGCTGATTGTAGTGTTAGTGATTTTAAGGCCAGCAGAGGCTGGTTTGACAGATTTAAGAAGCGTAGTGGCATACACAATGTGGTAAGGCATGGTGAGGCTGCCAGTTCAGACAAACATGCAGCTGAAAAATTCATAACTGAATTTCAGGAGTACATAAAGACTGAAAATTTGAATCGCAAACAAGTGTTCAATTGTGACGAAACAGGCCTGTTTTGGAAGAAAATGCCAAAGAGGACCTACATTACTCAGGAGGAAAAGGCACTGCCAAGACACAAGCCTATGAAAGACAGGCTAACTCTTATGTTTTGTTCTAATGCTAGTGGGGATTTTAAAGTGAAGCCTTTACTTGTGTATCACTCAGAAAATCCCAGTGTATTCAAGAAACACAATGCCGTCAATAATAGATTGTGTGTCTTGTGGAAAGCTAATAATAATGCATGGGTCACAAGGCAAATTTTCAGAGTGGATCCATGAAGTGTTTGGCCCCAGTGTGAAAAAATACCTCCTGGAAAATAAATTGCCCCTCAAGTGCCTCCTGTTACTGGACAATGATCCTGCACATCCTCCAAACTTGTAAGGACTTTAGTTTTATAAAAGTGAAGTGCTTGCCTCCTAACACTACTCCTCTCCTCCAGCTCATGGACCAGCAGGTCATTTCTAACTTCAAAAAACTCTACACAAAAGCAGTGTTTGAAAAGTGCTTTGAAGTGACCTCAGACACTGAGTTGACCCTAAGAGAGTTCTGGAGGAATCAATTCAATATCTACAGCTGCATAGGCCTTATAGGTAAGGCTTGGAAGGGAGTGACTTTCAGGACTTTGAACTCTGCTTGGAAACAATTGTGGCCAGGTTGTGTCCAACAGAGGGATTTTGAAGGGTTTGAGGCTGACCCTGACCTTGACGACCCTCTTTTTGTTGTGCAAGGTATTGTGGCATTGGGCAAGTCCCTGGGGTTGGAGGTGAGTGGCGAGGATGTGGAAGAGTTGGTGGATGACCACAATGAAGAGCTAACCACTGAAGAGCTGGAACTGGAACAACATCAGACCAGAGTTCAGGAACTTGCTTCACAGGAGGAGGAAGAGGGAGTGGATGAGGTGCCTTCTTCAGAGATTAAGGAAATTTGTGCAATGTGGAATAAGGTTCAGGCATTTGCTGAAAAATATCACCCTGAGCAAGCTGAAACAAGCCATATCTGCAAGATGCTCAGTGACAAAACACTCCCATTTTAGGGACATCTTAAAGAGGTGCCAGAAACAGAGCACTCTTGACAGTTATTTTTCGAGACAGGGGTCCAGTGACTCTCAAGCTGGTCCTAGTGGCATTAAAAGAAAAAGAAGGGAAGTAACCCCAGATAAGGACTTGTTACCTGAAGTCCTTATGGAGGGGGATTTTCCTTCCAAACTAAGCCCTCCCTCCCTCACTCCTCCTCCTCATCTTCCAGATGCCATCAACAATCATCTTCAATAAAGGTAAGTATAAATGTAAATAAAGTATAAATAAACACAATTTTATATGTTTATTTAAATGTTTGTATTTATTTTGTAATAACTATAATATGTATAATTGTGGTGTGTATGTAAAACTATAATTAATCTCATTAAAATGTATTTTTTGTGAATATTTTTGGGTTTCTGGAACAGATTAATTGTATTTCCATTATTTCTTATGGGAAATATTGATTCGACTTTCGAACGTTTCAGCTTTAGAACTAGCTCCTGGAACGGATTAAGTTTGAAACTCGGGGTTCCACTGTAATAATAATATTCATCTCTGGGGCACATTAAATGTCATATATTATGTTAATATATACATTTCCATTAATCCATCTATGTCATTTTTTTCAAAATTATATAAGAAACATGCTTTATAACACAAACATAATACATACACCCAGAGTAGAATAAATCTGACAAATATGAGATTTGTTAGCCACCTGGCTTGTCGGTGACAGCAAAAATTAAGTTTCCTCTAGTCCACACCACCACCACCACCACTCATAGGTATGGAGCGCTTTAAACGTCATATATATTACATTAATACAGTGGAACCTCGCTTTTTGTTTTTAATTCGTTCCAGAGAGTTGGACAAAAAGCAAATTCGCCAAAAACTAAAGCAATATTTCCCATAAGAAATAATGTAAATCCAATTAATCCATTTCAGACACCCAAAAGTATTAACAAAAAATACATTTTATAGAGAACAACTATAGTTTTACATACAGAAAAAAATGAGAAATAAATATAAAGCACTAATGAAATTGATAAATGAACATTTAAATCACTTTTACCTTTATTGAAGACTCTTGTTGGCGTATGGAAGACAGCGAGGAGGGGAGAGGGAGGAGAGTTTATTGCTCGAGACAGGACAAAATACTTCAATATGACACTAATATTAACTCTACGGCTTATTTATATATCACAATTCATCTATGACATATTAAACAATATTAACAACATAAAAATATGATATACACTCAAGAATGAATAAAATGTTATTACATATGTGGCTAGTGGTGGAGGCGGCAGCTGTCATTCCCTCTCCTGCTGACTACATATCTTTCCGTGCTCTTATTATAAGAGAAAACAGAGTGTTTATGAGGCTAACTGCACTAGATCACAAGTTTCATAAGGAAAACACTGAAACAATGTACATATGTAATTTATAAATAAGAATTTTTATTTTTTATTAACACATCGGCCGTTTCCCACCAAGGCAGGGTGGCCCGAAAAAGAAAAACTTTCATCATCATTCACTCCATCACTGTCTTGCCAGAGGCATGCTTAAACTATAGTTATAAAACTGCAAAATTAACACCCCTCCTTCAGAGTGCAGGCACTGTAAATAAGAAATATTGTATAAATACATAATAGAGAATGTAAAGAAATAAAGTGGTTATTGTATGTACAGTGGACCCCCGAGTAACAGTCTGTCCGAATAACGGTTTTTTCTTGTATTATTATTATAATAATAATCAAAAGAAGCGCTAAACCACAAGGGTTATACAGAGCGGCAGGGCAGGACAGGATGCAGGGAGAATGGATTGTAAGCGGGAGTTGAATGATTAGTAGGGTATGGAGTGCAGCAGGACAGTGGATAGTGCAGGGATAGAGGGTAGCAAGAGATCGAGGTAGAAAGGACTGAGGGAGGTGCTAGAGGTATAATCTTCAGAGTTTGTGTAGTAAGTCAGTTTCTGTCAAAAAATCAACGAGAGAGTCAGGATTAAAGGAGGGTCCATCAGCAAGAAGGGAAAGTAAAGGCCACAGAGCGAAGACGCTGTTGGAGGTAAATTCAGCGTGCTCAATGATAAAGTGGACAGTCCAACAGAATATGTCGAACAGACACTGGAACCTGACAATGCTCACAGAGAGGGGCAGGGAGCCTCTCCATGAGATACCTGTGCGTAAGACGAGTATGGCCAATGCGGAGATGGGAGAGTGCAGTCTCCCAACCTCGACATTGGTGACAAGAAGAAGGCCAGAAACCTATACTCAGTTTAATAGAATGAAGTTTGTTATTTAGCAGGTCAGACCAGCGTTGTTGCCAACGGGTGTGAAGGTGGGTAGCAATGACCGCAAAATAGTCCGTAAAAGGAACACCTCTATATGAAACTGGAAGGTCATGTACTGCTGACCGCGCAGCAGTGTCTGCCTGTTCATTGCCCTGTACGTCAACATGACCAGGGACCCAACAAAAAACAATA
>WNWK01035402.1:0-19789 GCA_009830355.1 Cherax destructor | reverse complement strand
AAACATTTGGGTCTAAACCCCCCCCCTTTTTCCTAAACCCCCCTTGTTCATCTGCTACCCTGCTTTCCCATCCTAATTCTTTCAATAATAACTCCCATATTTTTTAAAGGGTACACTAACAGACTTTTTCCCCAAAAATTTTTTTGCACTCTTTTTTGCCCCCTTTGCCTTTAAAAAAGGGGGAACAATACACGCTCTCTGCCCCCCCAAATTCCCCCCTTTTCCCCTTAATTTTTAAATAAAAAGCACCAACCACCCCAAAAACTATACCCCCCCCTTTTGTTTTTAACTTTTTATCTTTATCCCATCAACCCAGCTCCCTTTAAAAAAAATATATATATATATATATATATATATATATATATATATATATATATATATATATATATATATATATATATATATATATTTTTTTTTAAAATTAAAAAAAAGGGGGGTCAATTAGCAAGAACTCATCTAAAATTAAGTCCTTTCTAAAATTTTCTTTAAGTTTAAAGATATATATTTTTAATTTATGTTAATAAAAATTTAAATTTTCCCCCAAAGGGAAAATTTTTTAAAAACCTTTTCCCTAACCTTATTACAAAAACCCTTTTTTTTAGCCTAACCCCCCCCAAAATATTTTAGATACTTTAAATTTTTAAAATTTTAAATAAAAAACAAACACAATGAAATATTTTTTTTCTTATTTTTCAGAATGATTTTAAAAAAAATTATTTTTTTACACAAATTTTCACTTTTTTATATGGAAGGGGGTTTGTTTTAAAAAACCCTTTTTTCCCCCTTTAATGGGCACGACATATTTGCGTGCCGAAAAATTAAAAATTTCCCGATTTTGGGGGGTTAAAAAAGGGGGTTGCCCGTTGGGGTTACGGTATATTTAAAAAGGTGAAGGAGGCCCAAACCACACCGTCTGCCCCCGCTCTAGGTCTAACGCTAGTGGGGGGGCCCCCATTTTTAAGCCTATAACGCAGGCCCCCCGACATCAGGGGGAAAAAGGGGCTACACGAAAAGGGACCAGCTGTATAAGTGGGATGAAGGGGTGGATGCTGGTACACTACACAAGTGTACATTGATACTGATACGACACCCCCGGCCATGTTATCAATGACGTCCGGCATCTAAAAATTTATAGGCGGGGCAGACGGTTTTGGGCCCGGGGAAAACTATACAAAAACAAACACTTTAAACTTTAAAAAACTGTACTTTTATACTTAGTAACAAAACGAAATTCAAAAAAAATTAAACCAAAATTTTAAAAAGAGACAATACTAGTGAAATCAAAAATTAATGCAAAAATTTTTTAACACAGAACACTTCCTAGGAAAAATCAAAATTTATGTAACTCGCAGAAATTGTCTCCCAAAACACGAAATTGTCTATAAAATTATCTGAAAAATAAAAAAAACAACACAGTAAATGTCTCTAGGGTGGAGATCGGTGACTGAACGTGGTGGTGGAGGCTGGTGGTCTGGTCCACTCGTTGATAACTTGAAGTAATGGGATAAACCCCGGGGGACTACAACCGAGGCTTTATACAGTTGGCACAACAGTTCAGAAGAAACACACTCAGGACGCTCGACCTGGTTCGTAGCCAATAACTTCTTGCAGGACCCAGTTAAGGGTGAAATAATCCACACTTAATGCTTTTTTGTGGGTGGATGCACGTGGTCAAGGCGTCTGCTTTGCGTGGGTGGTGGGGGTGGTGGCGGGTGGGATGAATGCTGGATGCTGGTACACTACACAAAAAATACATATGATACTGAAAGACACTCACCTTGCCATATAAAACATGTGAAAATTTGTGTATGCAATAATTTGCCAAAATCATTCTGAAAATAACGAAAAAAAAATATTTGATTGTGTTTGTTTATTATTTAAATTTAAAGTTAATATCTAAAATATATTTAGTTGGGTAAGGCTAAATTAAATTGCACTTGTTGTAATAAGGTTAGGTAGGTTTTCAAAGTTTCTCTTGGTACAAAATTATAAATTCTTACATTAACATAAATGAAAAAATATATCTTTAAACGTATAAGAAAAATTTTAGAAAGGACTTAATTTTAGATGAGTTCTTCCCTAATTGACCAGTTTTACCTAATCGGCACTATATATATATATATATATATATATATATATATATATATATATATATATATATATATATATATATATATATATATATATATATATATATATATATATAATATATATATATATATATATATATATATATAAAAGTCGTGCCTAATAAGTAAAACTGGTCAATTAGAGACTCATCTAAATTAAGTCCTTTCTAAAATGTTCTCTATCGTTTAAAGTATATATTTTAATTTATATTAATGTAAACAATTTTAATTTTGTACCAAGATAACTTAACTTACTTATTACAACAGCAATTATTTAGCCTAACAGTAAATATATTTTAAATACGTTAACATTAATTTAATAATAAACAAACACAATAATATATTTTTTCATATGTTCAGAATGATTTTCACTGAAATATTGCATACACAAATTTTCACTTGTCTATATGGCAAGGTGAGCTGTTACTATTAAGCCAAAATCGCAAGTTTTACCTCATCGGCACGACATATATATATATATATATATATATATATATATATATATATATATATATATATATATATATATATATATATATATATATATATATATATATATATATGCAAAGATCACAGTAAACAGGTGATATCAAAATATGCAAGACAACCACTATGAAAAAATAGAGGAATTCCAAGCGCTTTCGTGACTACTCACATTATCAAGGAACTATAAAGGAAACATGACAAGCAGGCTTATAAGGGTAGACTACACCTCACAGTCACATCACACTAACAAAGACAACACCTCACAGTAGCGTAACATCGCACGACTCTGTGAAGAGGAAAACAAGAAAGGACCTGAAACTCTTCCCAAGAATTAAGATTAGTCCAATTTATTATTAAATTCTTCCCAAATTTTATTAATTATAAATGAATCCAATTTATATAAACCAAAAGAAATATTTATAATATTTTCAAAACTACTTTTATGAAACATGATTCTATTATATTCCTCTCAACCATGGACTTGCTTGATACAACCTTCTCAGCATTTTGAAAATCAATTGGAGGGTTTAAAAATTTCTCACATGAATAAATAGAGCATTAGAATCTTGTCCAGTTCTAATGCTATATTTATGTTGTTTTAATCTTGTTCAAGACTTTTACCAGTTTGACCATAATGAACTTTATCGCATATTTTACAGGAATCTTATAGACACATCCGTCAGCATTTTGGGGGAATTTTTTATCAAAAGTCTTTTACTGTATCAAGATTTTTAGATACAACTTTGATATTAAAATTCTCAAGAAAGGAAGGCATATCAACCAAGTTTTCATGGTAAGGGAGAACCAACATATTTTTGGTTGAATAGGGTTGGTTGTCCCTTTTTGGATTGTAAAAAAATTTCTAGCTATTTTAAAAGATTTATCAATTACGTTTCTTGGGTATTTTAAATCATTAGCTATTTCATAAATTTTAGAGACTTCTTCATCTATGAACTCTGGACTACAAATACGTAAAGCTCTCAAAAACATTGAAGAGAAAACCAACACTTTAACTCTATCTTGATGTGAAGAGTAATAGTGTACATAGGAACAATTTTTGTAGGTTTTCTGTAAATTTTAAATTTAAAATCAATGTTACCCTTAATAATAAAACATCTAGGAATGGCAATGAGTTATTTACTTCGAATTCAACAGAAAAATTTATAGAATGAGCTAAGCTATTTAATTTAACAAGGAAATGGTTTATGTCTACATTCCTTTTTTAGTTCCTTGATAATGTGAGTAGTCACGAAGCGTTTGGAATTCCTCTATTTTTCATAGTGGTTGTCTTGCATATATATATATATATATATATATATATATATATATATATATATATATATATATATATATATATATATATATATATATATATATATATATATATATATATATATATATATTTATATTTATATATATATATATATATATATATATATATATATATATATATAAATATAAAAATATATATATATATATATATATATATATATATATATATATATATATATATATATATATATATATATATACAAACACTGATCTCTGGCCGACGGAGACTCGAACCTACGAACCTCATGACAAGGTACGCAGTGCTTTGCCGACCGTACCACACTGGTCCAATACCTTGGCATCCAGCTTTCGCTAGACGTTATTCAAGGCAGCCAGCTTTCAGGCAGGAAGGCTTACAGCTTTTCATCTCATCCCCTGCATGCATCGACACAACTAGAGATTTTTACAATGCTAGGAATTCGCAAGAGCAGGCGTAATATTCACAAACACTGATCTCTGGCCGACGGAGACTCGAACCTACGAACCTCATGACAAGGTACGTAGTGCTTTGCCGACCGTACCACACTGGTCCCAAAACCTTGGCATCCAGCTTTCGCTAGACGTTATTCCAAGGCAGCCAGCTTTCAGGCAGGAAGGCTTACAGCTTTTCATCTCAGCCTGGCTGGCTGAACAACGTCTGCACTGAAATGGACAATGTTACGCAACAATACTTGCTAAAGCAGATCAATCTTCAACAATGTTTATGAATTTCTCTCTTCAAATTACATATATTATATATATATATATATATATATATATATATATATATATATATATATATATATATATATATATATATATATATATATATATATATATATATATATAGTGAGTAAATTAGGAGAATTTGTGGAGTTACTAAAAGTATTTGTCAGAGGGCTGAAGAGGGGTTGTTGAGGTGGTTTGGTCATTTAGAGAGATGGATCAAAGTAGAATGACTTGAGAGCGTATAAATCTGTAGGGAAGGAAGGCGGGTGGGGGGCGTCCTAGAAAGGCTGGAGGAAGGGGGAAAAAAGGGGGTTTTGTGGGCGTGGGGCTTGGACTTCAGCAACATGTGTGAGCGTGTTAGATAGGAGTGAATGGAGACGAATGGTTTTGGACATGACGATCTGTTGGATGTAGCAGGTAACATTTTGTGAAGGGATTCAGGAAACCAGTTAATTGATTTAGTTGGACTTGAGTCCTGGAAATGGGAAGTACAATGCCTGCACTTTAAAGGAGGGGTCTGAGATAGTGACAGCTGGGAGGGACTTTTCTCAGCTGTCGTATCTGAGCTCCTCTGCAAGGACAGTGATTATGTATGAGTGTGGTGAAAGTGTTGAATGATGATGAAAGTATTTTTTTTTTGGGGATTTTCTTTCTTTTGGGTCACCCTGCCTCGGTGGGAGACGGCCGACTTGTTGAAAAAAAAAAAAAATATATATATGTATATATATATATATATATATATATATATATATATATATATATATATATATATATATATATATATAAATAAATATATATATATATATATATATATATATATATATATATATATATATATATATATATATATAGGCATGCACATGCATATATATACATACACACATCTAGGTTTTTCTTATTTTCTAATAACTCTTGTTCTTTTTATTTTCTCTATTGTCCATGGGGAAGTGGAAAAGAATCTTTCCTCCGTAAGCCATGCGTTTCGTATGAGGCGACTAAAATGCCGTTAGCAATGGTCTAGTAACCCCTTCTCCTGTACACATTTACTAAAAAAGAGAAGAAGATAAACTTTATAGAACTGTGTTGTTTAAATGTGCGTGGATGTAGTGCGGATGATAAGAAAGAGATGATTGCTGATGTTATGAATGAAAAGAAGTTGGATGTCCTGGCCCTAAGCGAAACAAAGCTGAAGGGGGTAGGCGAGTTTCAGTGGGGAGAAATAAATGGGATTAAGTCAGGAGTATCTGAGAGAGTTAGATCTAAGGAAGGGGTAGCAATAATGTTGAAGGATCAGTTATGGAAGAAGAGGGAATATAAATGTGTAAATTCAAGGATTATGTGGATTAAAATAAGGGTCAGATGCGAAAAGTGGGTCATAATATGCGTGTATGCACCTGGAGAAGAGAGGATTGTAAGAGAGAGAGAGATTTTGGGAGATGTTAAGCGAATGTATAGGAACTTTTGAAAGTGAGAGTAATTGTGCCAGGGAACCTAAATGCTAAAGTGGGAGAAACATGTGAGAAAGTGTGGTAGGTAAGTTTGGGGTGCCAGGTGTAAATGATAATGGGAGCCCTTTGATTGAACTTTGTATATAAAGGGTTTAGTTATAGGTAATACATATTTTAAGAAGAAGAGGATAAATAAGTATACAAGATATGATGTAGGGCGTAATGACAGTAGTTTGTTGGACTAGTATTGGTAGATAAAAGACTGTTGAGTACACTTCAGGATGTACATGTTTATAGAGGGCCACAGATATATGAGATCACTTTTTAGTTATAGCTACAGTGGGAGTAAAAGGTAGATGGGATACAAGGAAAATAGAAGCAGTAAGTAAGAGAGAGGTGAAGGTTTATAAACTAAAAGAGGAGGCAGTTAGGGTAAGATATAAACAACTATTGGAGGATAGGTGGGCTAGTGAAAGTGTAGGCAATGGGGTCGAAGATGTATGGGGTAGATTTAAAAATGTAGTGTTAGAGTGTTCAGCAGAAGTTTGTGGTTACAGGCGAGTGGGTGCAGGAGGGAAGAAGAGCGATTGGTGGAATGATGATGTAAAGAGAGTAGTAAAGGAGAAAAAGTTAGCATATGAGAGGTTTTTACAAAGTAGAAGTGATGCAAGGAGGGAAGAGTAAATGGAGAGAAAAAGAGAGGTTAAGAGAGTGGTGAAACAATGTAAAAAGAGAGAAAATGAGAAAGTGGGTGAGATGTTATCAACAAATTTTGTTGGAAATATGAAAAGGTTTTGGAGTGAGATTAATAAGTTGAGGAAGCCTAGGGAACAAATGGATTTAACAGTTAAAAATAGGAGAGGAGAGTTATTAAATGGATAGTTAAAAGTATCGGGAAGATGGAGGGAATATTTTGAGGAGTTGTTAAATGTGATTTCGTGTATAGGGCAAGGAGGAATAACATCTTGTAGGAGTGTGGAAGAGCCAGTTGTGAGAGTAAGGGAAGTTCGTGAGGCAGTGGGTAGAATGAAAGGTGGTAAGGGAGCTGGTATTGATGGGATAAAGATAGAAATGTTAAAAGCAGGTGGGGATATAGTTTTGGAGTGGTTGGTGCTATTATTTAATAAAGGTATGGAAGTGGGTAAGGTACCTAGGGATTGGCAGAGAGCATGTATTGTTCCTTTGTATAAAGGCAAAGGGGACAGAAGAGAGTGCAAAAATTATAGGGGAATAAGTCTGTTGAGTGTACCTGGTAAAGTGTATGATAGAGTTATTATTGAAAGAATTAAGAGTAAGACAGAAAGCAGGATAGCAGATGAACAAGGGGGCTTTAGGAAAGGTAGGGGGTGTGTAGACCAAGTGTTTACAGTGAAACATATAGGTGAACAGTATTTGGATAAGGGTAAAGAGGTTTTTGTGGCATTTATGGATTTGGAAAAGTCGTATGATAGGGTGGATAGGGGGGCAATGTGGCAGATGTTGCAGGTGTATGGAATAGAAGGTAGGTTACTGAAAGCAGTGAAGAGTTTTTATGAGCATAGTGAGGCTCAGGTTAGAGTGTGTAGGAGGGAGGGGACTATTTCCCAGTAAAAGTGGGCCTTAGACAAGGATGTGTGATGCCACCGTGGTTGTTCAATATATTTATAGATGGGGTTGTAAGAGAAGTGAATGCGAGGGTCTTGGCAATTGGTGTGGGGTTAAAAGATAAAGAATCAAATACAAAGTGGAGTTGTCACAGTTGCTTTTTGCTGATGACACTGTGCTTTTGGGAGATTCTGAAGAGAAGTGCAGAGGTTGGTGGATGAATTTGGTAGGGTGTGTAAAAGAAGAAAATTGAAGGTGAATATAGGAAAGAGTAAGGTGATGAGGATAACAAAAAGAATAGGTGACGAAAGATTGGATATCAGATTGGAGGGAGAGAGTATGGAGGAGGTGAATGTATTCAGATATTTGGGAGTGGACATGTCGGCGGATGGGTCTATGAAGGATGAGGTGAATCATAGAATTGATGAGGGGAAAAGGGTGAGTGGAGCACTTCGGAGTCTGTGGAGACAAAGAACCTTGTCCATGGAAGTAAAGAGGGAATGTATGAGAGTATAGTTATACCAACGCTCTTATATGGGTGTGAAGCATGGGTGATGAATGTTGCAACGAGGAGAAGGCTGGAGGCAGTGGAGATGTCATGTCTGAGGTCAATGTGTGGTGTGAATATAATGCAGAGAATTCGGAGTTTGGAAATTAGGAGGAGGTGCGGGATTACCAAAACGATTGTCCAGAGAGCTGAGGAGGGTTGTTGAGGTGGTTTGGACATGTAGAGAGAATGGAACGAGACAGAGTGACTTCGAGAGTGTATAAATCTGTAGTGGAGGGAAGGCGGGGTAGGGGTCGGCCTAGGAAAGGTTGGAGGGAGGGGGTAAAGGAAGTTTTGTGTGCGAGGGCTTGGACTTCTAGCAAGCATGTGTGAGCGTATTTGATAGGAGTGAATGGAGGCATATGGTTTTTAATACTTGACGTGCTGTTGGAGTGTGAGCAAGTAACATTTATGAAGGATTCAGGAAACCGGCAGGCCGGACTTGAGTTCTGGAGATGGGAAGTACAGTGCCGGCACTCTAAAGGAGGGGTGTTAATGTTGCAGTTTTATAACTGTAGTGTAAAGCACCCTTCTGGCAAGACAGTGATGGAGTGAATGATGATGAAAGTTTTTTTTTCGGGCCACCCTGCCTTGGTGGAATCGGCCGATGTGTTAATAAAAAAAAAAATATATATATATATATATATATATGTCGTGCCGATTAGGTAAAACTTGCGATTTTGGCTTAAATAGCAACGCTCACCTTGCCATATAAGACAAGTGAAAATTTGTGTATGCAATAATTTCGCCAAAATCATTCTGAACATAACGAAAAAATATATTTCATTGTGTTTCGTTATTATTAAATTAATGTTAACGTATCTAAAATATATTTAGTTGGGTTATTCTAAATTAAATTGCGCTTGTTGTAATAAGGTTAGGTAGGTTTTCAAAGTTTCTCTTGGTACAAAATTATAAATTCTTACATTAACATAAATGAAAAAATATATCTTTAAACGTATAAGATAAAATTTTAGAAAGGACTTAATTTTAGATGAGTTCTTGCTAATTGACCAGTTTTACCTAATCGGCACGACATATATATATATATATATATATATATATATATATATATATATATATATATAAATATATATTCGTGCCGATTAGGTAAAACTTGCTATTTTGGCTTAAATAGCAACGCTCTTCTTGCCATATAAGACAAGCGAAAATTTGTGTATGCAATAATTTCGCAAAAATCATTCTAAACCTAAAAAAAAAAATATTTAATTGTGTTTGTTTATTATTTAATTATTGTTAACGTATCTAAAATATATTTATTTGGGTTAGGCTAAATTAAATTGCGCTTTTTGTAATAAGGTTAGGTAGGTTTTCAAAGTTTCTCTTGGTACAAAATTATAATTTTTTACATTAACATAAATGAAAAAAATATATCTTTAAACGTATAAGAGAAAATTTTAGAAAGGACTTAATTTTAGATAAGTTCTTGCTAATTGACCAGTTTTACCTAATCGGCACGACATATATATTATTAACACATCGGCCGTTTCCCACCACTGTACTTCTCATCTCCAGGACTCAAGTCCGGCCTTTCCGGTTTCCCTGAATCCCTTCATAAATATTACCTTGCTCACACTCCAACAGCACGTCAAGTTCTAAAATCCACGTGTCTCTATTCACTCCTATCAAATACGCTCATGCATGCTTGATGGAAGTCCAAGCCCCTCGCTCATAAAACCTCCTTTACCCCCTTCCAGTGGTATATTGACTTTGCTCACTGTAAATAAATCATTACCACGTGTGTGTGTGTGTGTGTGTGTGTGTGTGTGTGTGTGTGTGTGTGTGTGTGTGTGTGTGTTTGTATTCTCGTGTGCGTGTGTGTGTATGTGTCTGTGCGTTCGCCCTTATGTGTATGTGCGCGCGCGCACTCGTGTGGGTGTGTGACCCACTTTATATTGGTACTTATAACTCATTACAATTGTGACCGGGTTTGGACGTGTCAGTGGCTCATTACTTTGTAATTTGTTCATGATTGTAACCATGTTTATTAGTGTAGATGGTTCATTACCTTTGTAACTTGTCA
Organism: Cherax destructor; assembly: GCA_009830355.1. NCBI lineage: Eukaryota > Metazoa > Arthropoda > Malacostraca > Decapoda > Parastacidae > Cherax > Cherax destructor. The sequence goes on along the minus strand of WNWK01035402.1, from coordinate 9,511 downwards.
TGATTGTGACCAGATCTACCAGGGCTCAGGCACGAACCCTGTGGCACTCCTGCTGTTGGTGAGAATGGCTCTGCCGACTTGCGGTTGAACTTATATAGTACAAGTCTGAGAAAGATCCAGGTGTGGTCTAGAAGGTCGGCAAGTTTATATATGAGGTCATCGAGCCACTGCACCTGCAGGCTGTCCACGGCATCTGCAAGCTGTCCACTGCAGCACCTGCAGGCTGTCCACGGCATCTGCAGGCTGTCCACTGCACCTGCAGGCTGTCCACGGCATCGAAGATGATACTGACGGAGTGTTGGGTTCCTCGGTGGGTCGTCCTAAGACCAAACAGTTTATCGGGGAAGTGGTGACTGAAATTTATGTAGTTGTTCAGGCTTTTATAGATGATTTTTTCAAGGACTTTGCCAGTAACTTCAAGTAAGGAGACAGGTGTGTAGTTCTCGGTTTGTGCTTGTCTTTTGGGGTTTTGCACACACACACACACTACACACACACACACACACACACACACACACACACACACACACACACACAGGAGGAAAGAGAGATGGACAGGAGAACCCAGACTCAGGAGGAAGCTCTAATACAACCACCTTCAGATGTCCCCCAACCTGGACAACCCCAATGCAACCAAACAATCTAACCCAAAACACACATGCCATACCCAATGCTTCCACCCACCTCATTACAAACTCCACCTTCACACCAACCACCCATAGTTCCCATCAGATCTCCCACTTTCCCAACCCCAACGTACCCCCCAGACTACGGTTTTAGAAAAGAAGTTGAAGGTTTGGTATACAAATGCAGATGGTATAACAAATAAATGTGAGGAGTATCATGAAAGAATAAAGGAGACATCCCCAGACATAATAGCACTCACAGACACGAAACTCACCAGGATGATAACAGATGCAATCTATCCACCCGGATATCAAATCCTCAGGAAAGATAGAGGGAGCAGAGGGGGAGGAGGAGTTGCACTGCTCATTAAGAACAGGTGGGGATTTGAGGCAGTGGACACACTAGCCGAGGTAGCCAGAAGAGCCCACATGGGGAGAGCAAAGTTACTAGTTATGTGTGATTTCAATCACAAGGAGATTGATTAGGAAAACCTGGAGCCCCACGAGGGTCCTGAATCATGGAGAGCTAAGATGATGGATGTGGTACTGGAAAACCTCATGCATCAACATGTTAGAGACACTACCAGAGAGAGAGGTGGGGATGATCCAGCAAGACTGGACCTAGTGTTCACCTTGAGTAGTTCGGACATCGAGGATATCACGTATGAAAGGCCCCTTGGAGCTAGTGATCATTTGGTTCTGTGTTTTGATTATATAGTTGAGCTACAAGTGGAGAGGGGAGCAGGAATAGGAATGGAGAAACGAAACTACAAAATGGGGGACTACACAGGCATGAGGAACTTCCTGCAAGACGTTCAGTGGGAGAGAGAATTGGCAGGAAAACCAGTAAAAGAAATGATGGAATATGTGACAACCAAATGCAAAGAGGCAGAGGAGAGGTTTGTCCCCAAGGGAAACAGAAGTAATGGGAAGACCAGAACGAGTCCTTGGTTCACCCAGAGGTGTAAGGAGGCAAAAACTAACTGTAATAGAGAATGGAAAAAGTACAGAAGACAAAGGACCCAGGAAAATAAAGAGATTAGCCGAAGAGCCAGAAACGAATATGCACAGGTAAGAAGGGAGGCTCAGCGACAATATGAAAATGATATAGCATCAAAAGTCAAGTCTGATCTGTATAGCCACATCAGGAGGAAAACAACAGTCAAGGACCAGGTAATCAGGCTGAGGAAGGAAGGTGGGGAGTTCACAAGAAACGACCAAGAGGTATGTGAGGAGCTCAACATGAGATTTAAAGAAGTATTTACAGAGGAGACAGGAAGGACTCCAGGAATTCAGAATAGGGAGGTATACCAACAAGTGCTGGATGAAATACACACAACCGAGGAGGAGGTGAAGAAGCTGCTATGTGAACTCGATACCTCAAAAGCGGTGGGACCGGACAACATTTCTCCGTGGGTCCTTAGAGAGGGAGCAGAGATGTTGTGTGTGCCACTAACACAAATCTTCAACACATCCATTGAAACTGGACAACTACCTGAGGCGTGGAAGATGGCAAATATAGTCCCAATTTTTAAGAAAGGAGACAGACACGAGGCATTAAACTACAGACCTGTGTCACTGACATGTATAGTATGCAAAGTCATGGAGAATATCATCAGGAGGAGAGTGGTGGAGCACCTAGAAAGACACAAGCTTATAAACGACAACCAGCACGGTTTCAGGGAAGGAAAATCCTGTGTCACAAACCTACTAGAGTTTTATGACAAGGTAACATAAGTAAGACACGAGAGAGAGGGGCGGATAGACTGCATTTTCTTGGACTGCAAGAAGGCGTTCGACACAGTTCCTCACAAGAGGTTAATGCAAAAGCTAGAGGATCAGGCACACGTAACAGGAAAGGCACTGCAATGGATCAGATAATATCTGACAGGGAGGCAACAACGAGTCATGGTACGTGACGAGGTGTCAGAGTGGGCACCTGTGACGAGTGGGGTTCCACAAGGGTCAGTCCTAGGACCTGTACTGTTTTTGGTATATGTGAATAACATAACGGAAGGGATAAACTCAGAAGTGTTTGTGTTTGCAGATGATGTGAAGTTAATGAGAAGAATTAAATCAGTCGAGGATCAGGCAGGACTACAAAGAGACCTGGACAGGCTACAAGCCTGGTCCAGTAACTGGCTCCTTGAATTTAACCCTGCCAAATGTAAAGATCAGGGAAGGGCAAAGAAGACCGCAGACAGAGTATAGTCTAGGTGGCCAAAGACTGCAAACCTCACTCAAGGAAAAAGATCTTTGGGTGAGTATAATACCGAGCACATCTCCTGAGGCACACATCAATCAGATAACTGCTGCATCATACGGGCGCCTGGCAAACCTAAGAATAGCGTTCCAATACCTCACTAAGGAATCATTCAAGACTCTGTACACCATACACGTCAGGCCCATACTGGAGTATGCAGCACCAGTTTGGAACGCACACCTGGTCAAGCACGTCAAGAAATTAGAGAAAGTGCAAAGGTTTGCAACAAGACTAGTCCAAGAGCTAAAGGGATTGTCCTACGAAGAAAGGTTAAGGGAAATCGGCCTGACGACACTAGAGGACAGGAGGGTTAGGGAAGACATGATAACGACATATAAAATACTGCGAGGAATAGATATGGTGGACAGAGACAAGATGTTCCAGAGAGGGGACACAGAAACAAGTGGTCACAATTGGAAGTTGAAGACTCCTATGAGTCAAAGAGATGTTAGGAAGTATTTCTTCAGTCATAGAGTTGTCAGGAAGTGGAATAGCCTAGAAAGTGACGTAGTGGAGGCAGGTACCATACATAGTTTTAAGACACACACACACACACACACACCACACACACGCACGCACACACACACACACACACACACACACACACACACACACACACACACACACACATACACACAAATAGGACTAACAACACTGGAGGACAGAAGGGTTAGAGGAGACATGATAACGACATACAAAATACTGCGGGGAATTGACAAGGTAGATAGTGACAGGATGTTCCAGAGAGGGAACACAGACACAAGGGGACACAACTGGAAGCTGAAGACTCAGATGAGTCAAAGGGATGTTAGGAAGCACTTCTTCAGCCATAGAGTAGTTAGGAAGTGGAATAGTCTAGCGAACGATATAGTGGAGGCGGGAACCAGACATAGTTTTAAGACAAGGTATGATAAAGCTCATGGAGCAGGGAGAGCAGAGACCCAGTAGCGGACAGCGAAGAGGCGGTTCCAGGAGCTGAGTCTCGATCCCTGCAACCACAATTAGGTGAGTACACATAAGTACACATACATACACACACACACACACACACACACACTACATATATATATATATATATATATATATATATATATATATATATATATATATATATATATATATATATATATATATATATATATATATATGTATTTATGTGTGTGTGTGTGTGTGTATTAATATATGTAGCTATATTGATAGATATAGATATAAAGTTATATAGACAGACAGATAGATACATTGTAGCAGGGATATATAAAGCAACTGTGTATCTTCTGGAATTTCGACAACTAACACGAGCTGCAGAATTTATGTTGTAATACGAGACAAGAAGAACGAGCAAAACCTCGCGCAGGAGGAGATGCAGGCGCTGTTTTCTGCTGTTACTGCTGCTGATGCTGTTTTCTGCTGTTACTGCTGCTGATGCTGTTTTCTGCTGCTACTGCTGATGATGCTGTTTTCTGCTGTTACTGCTGATGATGCTGTTTTCTGCTGTTACTGCTGCTGATGCTGTTTTCAGCTGTTACTGCTGCTGATGCTGTTTTCTGATGCTACTGCTGATGATGCTGTTTTCTGCTGTTACTGCTGCTGATGCTGTTTTCTGCTGTTACTGCTGATGATGCTGTTTTCTGATGCTACTGCTGATGATGCTGTTTTCTGCTGTTACTGCTGCTGATGCTGTTTTCAGCTGTTACTGCTGATGATGCTGTTTTCTGCTGCTACTGCTGATGATGCTGTTTTCTGCTGTTACTGCTGCTGATGCTGTTTTCAGCTGTTACTGCTGATGATGCTGTTTTCTGCTGCTACTGCTGATGATGCTGTTTTCTGCTGTTACTGCTGCTGATGCTGTTTTCTGCTTTTACTGCTGCTGATGCTGCTTTCTGCTGCTACTGCTGATGATGCTGTTTTCAGCTGTTACTGCTGCTGATGCTGTTTTCTGCTGTTACTGCTGATGATGCTGTTTTCTGCTGTTACTGCTGCTGATGCTTTTCAGCTGTTACCTGCTGATGCTGTTTTCTGCTGCTACTGCTGCTGATGCTGTTTTCTGCTGTTACTGCTGCTGATGCTGTTTTCTGCTGTTACTGCTGATGATGCTGGTTTCTGCTGTTACTGCTGCTGATGCTGTTTTCAGCTGTTACTGCTGCTGATGCTGTTTTCTGCTGCTACTGCTGCTGATGCTGTTTTCTGCTGTTACTGCTGCTGATGCTGTTTTCTGCTGTTACTGCTGATGATGCTGTTTTCTGCTGTTACTGGTGATGATGCTGGTTTCTGCTGTTACTGCTGCTGATGCTGTTTTCTGCTGTTACTGCTGCTGATGCTGTTTGTTGCTGTTACTGCTGCTGATGCTGTTGCTCCTTGATGATATTGCTGCTGCTGCAGCTGTTGCTATTATTGATTCTGCTATTTCTCTTTGTATAGTTGCTGCTCATACTAATGCTGCTGACTGTTGCTGTTGTTAATGTGGTGGCTCCCATTGTTGTTCCTATTGTGGCTCCTGGTGCTGTTCCTTGGTGGCTCCTGGTGTTGTTCCTTGGTGGCTCCTGGTGTTGTTAATGTGGTGGCTCCCATTGTTGTTCCTATTGTGGCTCCTGGTGCTGTTCCTTGGTGGCTCCTGGTGCTGTTCCTTGGTGGCTCCTGGTGTTGTTCCTTGGTGGCTTCTTGTTGTTCAATGGTGGCTCCTGTGTTGTTCCTTGTGGCTCCTGGTGCTGTTCCTTGGTGGCTCCTGGTGTTGTTCCTTGGTGGCTCCTGGTGTTGTTAATGTGGTGGCTCTCATTGTTGTTCCTATTGTGGCTCCTGGTGCTGTTCCTTAGTGGCTCCTGGTGCTGTTTCTTGGTGGCTCCTGGTGTTGTTCCTTGGTGGCTCCTGGTGTTGTTAATGGGGTGGCTCCCATTGTTGTTCCTATTGTGGCTCCTGGTGCTGTTCCTTGGTGGCTCCTTGTTTTGTTCCTTGGTGACTCCTGGTGTTGTTAATGTTTTGGCACCTGCTGTTGTTTCTGGGGTGGCTCCTGGTGTTGCCCCTGCGGTGATTTCTAGTGTTGCCCCAGAGGTGGCTGCTGGTGTTGCCCCTGGGGTGGCTCCTGGTGTTGTTCCTGTGGTGGCTCTTGGTATTCCCTCTGTGGTGGCTCTTGGTGTTCCTGGGGTGGCTCCCTTTGTTGTTCCTGGGGTGGATCCTGGTATTGTTCCTGGTGTGCCTCCTGGTTTTATCCCCGGTGTTACTACTGGAGTTGCTGCTGGTGTTGCTACTGGTGTTGCTACTTGTGTTTCTGCTGGTGTTGCTGCTGGTGTTGCTGCTGGTGTTACTGCTGGTGTTGCTGCTGGTGTTACTGCTAGTGTTGCTGCAGGTGTTGCTGCTGGTGTTGCTGCTGGTGTTGCAGCAAGTGTTACTGCTAGTGTTACTGCTAGTGTTGCTGGTGGTGTTGCAGCAAGTGTTACTGCTAGTGTTACTGCTAGTGTTGCTGGTGGTGTTGCTGCTGGTGTTGCTGCTAACGTTCTTGTTGTTGGTGTTTCTGCTGGTGTTGCTGATAGTGTTGCTGCTGGTGTTCCTGTTAGTGTTGCTGCAGGTGTTGCTGCCGGTGTTGCTGCTGTTGTTGCTTCTGGTGTTGCTGATGATGTTGCTGCTGGTGTTGCAGCAAGTGTTGCTGCTGGTGTTGTTGCCGGTGTTGCTGCTGGTGTTGTTGCTGGTGTTGCTACTCTTGTTGCTTCCGGTGTTGCTGCCGCTGTTGCTGCTGGTGTTGCTGCTAGAGTTGCAGCAGGTGTTGCTGTTGGTGTTGCTGCCGGTGTTGCTGCAGGTGTTGCTGCAGGTGTTGCTGCTGGTGTTGCTGCTGGTGATGCTGCTGGTGTTGTTGCTAGTGTTGCTCCTGGTGTTGTTGCTTGTGTTGCTGCCGGTGTTACTGCTGTTGTTACAGGTGTTGCTACAGGTATTGCTGGTGGTGGTGATGCTGGTGTAGCTGCTAGTGTTGCTCCAGGTGTTGCTGCTGGTATTGCTGCAGGTGTTGCTGCTGGTGTTGCTGTAGCTGCTAGTATTGCTACTGCTGTTGTTGCTGCTGGTGTTGCTGCTAGTGTTGATGTTTGTGTTGCTGCTTGTGTTGCTGCTGGTGTTGCTGCTGGTGTTGCTACTGGTGTTACTGCTGGTGTTGCTTCTGGTGTTGCTGCCGCTGTTGCTGCTGGTGTTGGTGCTGGTGTAGCTGCTAGTATTGATGTTGGTGTTGCTGCTGGTGTTGCTTCTGGTGTTGCTGCTGGTGTTGCTTCTGGTGTTGCTGCCGCTGTTGCTGCTGGTGTTGCAGCAGGTGTTGCTTCCGGTGCTGGTGCTGGTGTTGCTGCAGATGTTGCTGCTGGTGTTGCTGCTAGTGTTGTTGCTGCTAGTGTTGTTGCTGGTGTAGCTGCTAGTGTTGTTGCTGGTGTAGCTGCTAGTGTTGCTCCTTGTGTTGTTGCTTGTGTTGCTGCTAGTGTTGCTGCCGGTGTTGCTGCTGATGTTACTGCTGTTGTTACAGGTGTTGCTATAGGTGTTGCTGGTGGTGGTGATGTTGTTGCTCCTGGTGTTGCATGTGTTGCAGCTGGTATTGCTGCTGGTGTTGCTGTTGGTGTAGCTGCTAGTGTTACTGCTGGTGTTACTGCTAGTGTTGCTCCTGGTGTTGCTGCTGGTGTTGCTGCTAGTGTTGTTGGTGTTGTTACGGGTGTTACTGCAGGTGTTGATGCTGGTATTGCAGCTGGTGTTGCTGCTAGTGTTGCTGCTAGTGTTGCTGTTGGTGTTACTGCTAGTGTTGTTGGTGCCGCGGTTGGTCTCATCAGCCAAGTATTTCCATAATGGAGGTTGAGCAGTAAACACAACTGCCTACTGATATTACGTCATTTAAATAACATTTGCATTTTAAAGTTAGAGGCTCAGTGTCTCTTCTTATTATCTTTATATTATGGGTAGCACTAACCCATGGTACCCATGCAACGCCTGAGGCATGGGAACAACCCATCAGAGTCAAGCTAGGCCTGAAGTATGTAAGGAACCGGGTGGCAGTTATTCAGTTCCTGAAACATGTAACCCATGATACTGAACCCAAGTGTTTTGAAAAGTAACCTCACGGGCATTATTTCCCTTGTTCTAAAAGTCCTCATCATTCACCCCGTAATTTTCCTGCCGTTATGACATTTGCCTTATTGTGTTTTTTTTCAAAGAAAGGTCATTTGACATTAGTACACCCAGATCTTTCACATGTTTCTTTCGTTGTATTTGGTGGCGTCTAGTGTCTTATATACAGTGTTCCTGTGTCTTCTTCATTTTTTCATACCTAAACAGGTGTAACTTTTCACCGCTGAAAATCATGTTATTTTCCAAGGCCCATTGAAAGACTCTTTATATCTTCAAATTTCTTCTTGTCTTCCACTTGTGATATTCATGCTTATTTTGTTACTTCTCCAATTTCTTGAGGTGTCTGACCAGGTGTGGGTTCCACACTGGTGCTACATACTCTAATACGGGCCTAACGTACACGGCGGACTGTGGCGTGAAAGACTCCATACCAAGATTTCTGAAAGTTTGTCTTAGACTTGCCAGATGCTCATTTGCCGCAGCAGTTATTCTGTTCATGTGCGCCTCAGGTGATATACTCGATACAACGCTTACCCCCAGGCCCTTCTAACTGAGTGAGGTTTGCAGCCATCGCCTCCCGAGCCTGTACTCTGTCTTCTGTCTTCCTTTCCCTTCCACAGACTTCATTGCAATTGCTGGGGATGAATTCCAGTAACCACTTGCCAGACCAGACCTGCAGCCTGTCCAGATCCATCAGTCTTTCCTGCTGCTGGTCTGCTTGTATTCTCATTTCTTTGACATCATCTGCGAACAAGGGCAGCTCTTCCTTTGTCCATTCCGTCATGTCGTTCACGTATACAAGAAATAGCAGTGGTCCTAGTACTGATACTTGTAGAACCCCATTCGTCATAAGCACCCATTCCTACACTTCGTTTTTTCCTTCCTGTCTTCATCCATAGTGGTGTTTTCACTGTTATTTTCAGTCTCTTTTGCGGTTCTGTCAAAAACCTCCCAACAATCCAAGAAAAATCAGTCTTCCCACCTGTACTCACCTATTTGTACTCACCTATTTGTGGTTGCAGGGGTCGAGTCATAGCTCCTGGCCCCGCCTCTTCACTGATTGCTACTAGGTCCTCTCTCTCCCTGCTCCATGAGCTTTATCAAACCTAGTCTTAAAACTATGTATGGTTCCTGCCTCCACTATGTCGCTTTCTAAGCTATTCCACTTCCTGACAACTCTATGACTGAAGAAATACTTCCTAACATCCCTTTGACTCATAGGAGTCTTCAACTTCCAATTATGACCCCTTGTTTCTGTGTCCCTCTCTGGAACATCTTGTCTCTGTCCACCTTATCTATTCCTCGCAGTATTTTATATGTCGTTATCATGTCTCCCCTAACCCTCCTGTCCTCTAGTGTCGTCAGGCCGATTTCCCTTAACCTTTCTTCGTAGGACAATCCCCTTAGCTCTGGGACTAGTCTTGTTGCAAACCTTTGCACTTTCTCTAATTTCTTGACGTGCTTGACCAGGTGTGGGTTCCAAACCGGTGCTGCATACTCCAGTATGGGCCTGACGTATATGGTATACAGAGTCTTGAAT
>WNWK01035401.1:2500-19789 GCA_009830355.1 Cherax destructor | reverse complement strand
CCCTCTCCCTCCCCCCTTTTTCTTTCCTTCCTATTCACCTCTTTATCTACACCTCTCCCTCTTAACCCCCGCCCTTTTTCTTCTTAAACTTGTTGCCTCTTTATTTTTCATCTCAACAATGTTCTAATGCATTTGATTATTCAAGGCGAGGGGGAGAGCGCTTGACGTTTTCATTAGTCACAATTAAGGGTATTCAACCTCTCTGGAGACGCCAGCTGCAGGCAACCCCTGTCTTGGCTTCCATCTGTCTTGACCTCGCCAGGAGGTCACGCGTTGCTATCGCCTGACCTGCCTTGACCTAGCCTGACTCACTCTTGTTTAACTGCCCTGCTGGCCTCGCTCATTAAGCTTTCTGGCTTCCCGCTGGCCTCGCTCATTAAGCTTTCTGGTTTCCCCTGCGGCCCGCTCATTAAGCTCTGGCTTCCCTGCTGGCCTCGCTCATTAAGCTTTGGCTTCCCTGCTGGCCTCGCTCATTGCTTTCTGGTTTCCCCTGCTGGCCTCGCTCATTGCTTTCTGGCTTCCATGCTGGCCTCGCTCATTAAGCTTTCTGGCTTCCATGCTGGCCTCGCTCATTAAGCTTTCTGGCTTCTCTTCTGGCCTCGTTCATTAAGCTTTCTGGCTTCCCTGCTGGCCTCGCTCATTGCTTTCTGGCTTCCCTGCTGGCCTCGCTCATTAAGCTTTCTGGCTTCCCTGCTGGCCTCGCTCATTAAGTTTTGGCTTCTCTTCTGGTCTCGTTCATTGCTTTCTGGCTTCTCTCTGGCCTCGTTCATTGCTTTCTGGCTTCTCTTCTGGCCTCGTCATTAACTTTCTGGCTTCTCTCTGGCCTCGTTCATTAAGCTTTCTGGCTTCTCTCTGGCCTCGTTAATTAAGTTTTGGCTTCCGCTTCATTAAGCTTTCTGGCTTCTCTTCTGGCCTCGTTCATTAAGCTTCTGGCTTTTCTCTGTTTTTTATTTTTTAGCTCTTCAATTAATTTTACTTGTTTGTCTCGTGCCTCCTGACTGTCTGCCTTATTTCCCCTGACAGTTTTCATGGTTACTGCCTGTCTTCTTGTTGTCCTGCCTGTCTTGTTGTCCTGCCTGTCTTCTTGTTGTCCTGCCGTCTTCTTGTTGTCCTGCCTGTCTTCTTGTTGTCCTGCCTGTCTTGTTGTCCTGCCTGTCTTCTTGTTGTCCTGCCTGTCTTCTTGTTGTCCTGCCTGTCTTCTTGTTGTCCTGCTTGTCTTCGTTGTCCTGCCTGTCTTGTTGTCCTGCCTGTCTTCTTGTTGTCCTGCCTGTCTTCTTGTTGTCCTGCCTGTCTTCTTGTTGTCCTGCCTGTCTTCTTGTTGTCCTGCTTGTCTTCTTGTTGTTCTGCCTGTCTTGTTGTCCTGCCTGTCTTCTTGTTGTCCTGCCTGTCTTCTTGTTGTCCTGCCTGTCTTGTTGTTGTCCTGCCTGTCTTGTTGTTGTCCTGCCTGTCTTCTTGTTGTCCTGCCTGTCTTCTTGTTGTCCTGCTTGTCTTCTTGTTGTCCTGCCTGTCTTGTTGTTGTCCTGCCTGTCTTCTTGTTGTCCTGCCTGTCTTCTTGTTGTCCTGCTTGTCTTCTTGTTGTCCTGCCTGTCTTGTTGTCCTGCCTGTCTTCTTGTTGTCCTGCCTGTCTTCTTGTTGTCCTGCTTGTCTTCTTGTTGTCCTGCCTGTCTTCTTGTTGTCCTGCCTGTCTTCTTTTTGTCCTGCCTGTCTTCTTGTTGTCCTGCCTGTCTTCTTGTTGTTCTGCCTGTCTTGTTGTCCTGCCTGTCTTCTTGTTGTCCTGCCTGTCTTCTTGTTGTCCTGCCTGTCTTGTTGTTGTCCTGCCTGTCTTCTTGTTGTCCTGCCTGTCTTCTTGTTGTCCTGCTTGTCTTCTTGTTGTCCTGCCTGTCTTGTTGTTGTCCTGCCTGTCTTGTTGTTGTCCTGCCTGTCTTCTTGTTGTCCTGCCTGTCTTGTTGTTGTCCTGCTTGTCTTCTTGTTGTCCTGCCTGTCTTGTTGTCCTGCCTGTCTTCTTGTTGTCCTGCCTGTCTTCTTGTTGTCCTGCCTGTCTTGTTGTTGTCCTGCCTGTCTTGTTGTTGTCCTGCTTGTCTTCTTGTTGTCCTGCCTGTCTTCTGTTGTCCTGCTTGTCTTCTTGTTGTCTGCCTGTCTTCTTGTTGTCCTGCCTGTCTTCTTGTTGTCCTGCCTGTCTTCTTGTTGTCCTGCCTGTCTTCTTGTTGTCCTGCCTGTCTTGTTGTCCTGCCTGTCTTGTTGTCCTGCCTGTCTTCTTGTTGTCCTGCTTGTCTTCTTGTTGTCCTGCCTGTCTTCTTGTTGTCCTGCTTGTCTTCTTGTTGTCCTGCATGTCTTGTTGTTGTCCTGCCTGTCTTCTTGTTGTCCTGCCTGTCTTCTTGTTGTCCTGCTTGTCTTCTTGTTGTCCTGCCTGTCTTCTTGTTGTCCTGCTTGTCTTCTTGTTGTCCTGCCTGTCTTCTTGTTGTCCTGCTTGTCTTCTTGTTGTCCTGCTTGTCTTCTTGTTGTCCTGCCTGTCTTCTTGTTGTCCTGCCTGTCTTCTTGTTGTCCTGCTTGTCTTCTTGTTGTCCTGCCTGTCTTCTTGTTGTCCTGCTTGTCTTCTTGTTGTCCTGTTGTCTTCTTGTTGTCCTGCCTGTCTTGTTGTTGTCCTGCCTGTCTTCTTGTTGTCCTGCCTGTCTTCTTGTTGTCCTGCTTGTCTTCTTGTTGTCCTGCTTGTCTTCTTGTTGTCCTGCCTGTCTTGTTGTTGTCCTGCCTGTCTTCTTGTTGTCCTGCTTGTCTTCTTGTTGTCCTGCTTGTCTTCTTGTTGTCCTGCCTGTCTTGTTGTCCTGCCTGTCTTCTTGTTGTCCTGCCTGTCTTCTTGTTGTCCTGCCTGTCTTCTTGTTGTCCTGCCTGTCTTCTTGTTGTCCTGCCTGTCTTCTTGTTGTCCTGCCTGTCTTCTTGTTGTCCTGCCTGTCTTCTTGTTGTCCTGCCTGTCTTCTTGTTGTCCTGCCTGTCTTCTTGTTGTCCTGCTTCTTCTTGTTGTCCTGCCTGTCTTCTTGTTGTCCTGCCTGTCTTCTTGTTGTCCTGCCTGTCTTGTTGTCCTGCCTGCTCTCTTGTTGTCCTGCCTGTCTTCTTGTTGTCCTGCCTGTCTTCTTGTTGTCCTGCCTGTCTTCTTGTTGTCCTGCCTGTCTTCTTGTTGTCCTGCCTGTCTTCTTGTTGTCCTGCCTGTCTTCTTGTTGTCCTGCCTGTCTTCTTGTTGTCCTGCTTGTCTTCTTGTTGTCCTGCCTGTCTCTTGTTGTCCTGCTTGTCTTCTTGTTGTCCTGCCTGTCTTGTTGTCCTGCCTGTCTTCTTGTTGTCCTGCCTGTCTTCTTGTTGTCCTGCCTGTCTTCTTGTTGTCCTGCCTGTCTTCTTGTTGTCCTGCCTGTCTTCTTGTTGTCCTGCCTGTCTTCTTGTTGTCCTGCCTGTCTTCTTGTTGTCCTACCTGTCTTCTTGTTGTCCTGCCTGTCTTCTTGTTGTCCTGCCTGTCTTCTTGTTGTCCTGCCTGTCTTCTTGTTGTCCTGCCTGTCTTGTTGTCCTGCCTGTCTTCTTGTTGTCCTACCTGTCTTCTTGTTGTCCTACCTGTCTTCTTGTTGTCCTACCTGTCTTCTTGTTGTCCTGCTTGTCTTCTTGTTGTCCTGCTTGTCTTCTTGTTGTCCTGCCTGTCTTCTTGTTGTCCTGCCTGTCTTCTTGTTGTCCTGCTTGTCTTCTTGTTGTCCTGCCTGTCTTCTTGTTGTCCTGCCTGTCTTCTTGTTGTCCTGCCTGTCTTCTTGTTGTCCTGCCTGTCTTCTTGTTGTCCTGCCTGTCTTCTTGTTGTCCTGCCTGTCTTCTTGTTGTCCTACCTGTCTTCTTGTTGTCCTGCCTGTCTTCTTGTTGTCTGCCTGTCTTCTTGTTGTCCTGCCTGTCTTCTTGTTGTCCTGCCTGTCTTGTTGTCCTGCCTGTCTTCTTGTTGTCCTACCTGTCTTCTTGTTGTCCTGCTTGTCTTCTTGTTGTCCTGCCTGTCTTCTTGTTGTCCTGCCTGTCTTCTTGTTGTCCTGCCTGTCTTCTGTTGTCCTGCTTGTCTTCTTGTTGTCCTGCCTGTCTTCTTGTTGTCCTGCCTGTCTTCTTGTTGTCCTGCCTGTCTTCTTGTTGTCCTGCCTGTCTTCTTGTTGTCCTGCCTGTATCGCACCCCCCCCAAAAAAAAAAATAATATTTATTTTTTTAAAACGAACACAATAAGAAAGTAAACAAACAACCCTAACATAAATGTATTCTTACAGTGAATATGTAAACGGTAATTTTCCCAGCACACACACACACACACCCCTGTATACCGTGTACTCAGGCCCATACTAAAATATGCAGCACCAGTCGGGAAACCCCACACCTGGTCAAGCAGTAAAGAAACTAGAGAAAGTCCCGGGGTTTGCGACAAGGTTAGTTCCACAACTCGGGGGTCTGTTTTTGAAGAAAGGTGGGGGAAAAAGGGGTAAAACACTGGGGGAAAAGAAGGGTCAGGGAGACATGATAACGACATAAAAAATACTGGGGGGAATTGACAAGGTAGATGGGTGACAGGTTGTTTCAGAGAGGGAAAAAGAAACAAGGGGACAAAAACTGGAAGCTGAAGACTCAGATGAGTAAAAAGGGGTGTCAGGAAACATTTCTTCAGCCACAGAGTAGTCAGGGGAAATGGAATGGACTAGAGAATGATATAGTGGAGGCAGGAACCATACATAGTTTTAAGACAAGGTATGATAAAGCTCGGACGGGGGGGCAGAGACCCAGTAGCAGACGCAAGAGGCGGGGCCGGAGCTGAGTTCGCCCCCCCAAAACCCCAATTGGTGAGTACAATTAGGTGAGACACACACACACACACACACACACACACACACAAACACACACACACACACACACACACAAAAAACAGCCCCCCGGGGGAGGGGTAAAGCCTCCTTCACGCACAGGGGGGGTTCAACCCCCGGGGGGGGCAAAAAATTTAAAATTTTTCCCACACACACACATACACACATACATACAACAGGCCTAGATTTTATTCAACAAATATAGACATTAGCTTGCGTGTAACAACCTGAGAATGCTTTTTCTAATCGGCTTCAAACTTTCAATGCTAGTGTAGCTTACCTAGGGTTAGGTTCGGACTTTTTTTAGACTGTGTGATACTACTTTTTTGTCATTTATTTCAAATGAACACTGATTTTCGGGCCAGATTATAATTATTATTATTATTATTTTATTATTATTACTATTTCGTTATTTTTTTTATTAAAATATTGTTATTACATTACTATTACTTTATTTTTTTATTATTATTATTATTATTATTATTTTTAAAGGCATTAGCCCCCGTTATCAGGGGGGGGCAACGAGACCGGCTCCTGGACAAACTGCAAACACATTCCACGGGCTTATCTCACAAGCCATTAATCACGACCCAATAAAGGTTTTTTTGTATTTGAGGGGAGGGGGGAGAGAGAGAGAGAGAGAGAGAGAGGGGAGAGAGAGAGAGAGAGAGAGAAAAGGGGAGAAGAAGAAAAAGAGAAGAACAGACGAAACGAACAGACAGACGAAACAGAGGGGACGAAGACAAACAGACAGAGGTTGACTGGATCAGTCGAGATCCAAGTGCCAGTGAATGATTGGTAGGGTCAGTCGGGACTGGATGCTGGGGTTTTGGGGCCCATCAGTCAGAAGGTGAGCGGCAGATTAAAATTGACAGACTCTACGGACTGATCAACGAAACAGAATGAATGAATGGGACGACGCAAATGAAGGATGAACGACCCTTTACTCTCTGAATTTTCCGGAGCTTCGTACTGTTGGCGTTCGGGGCCCCAAGCTGGTTCTGCATACTCCTTGATGGGCCCACAATTTCGCGTACTCTTCAACATAAAGTATTCAAAAGGAAATCTAGATTAACTCCCCTCATATGTTAGATGTTATGCGTTTTATGTGCGCCTTTGGTGATATGTTGGTGGTGTTCACTCCACGATTTTTCTTTTTCATCAATATTTGTGATTCTCCCTATCAAACTGTATTCTACCTTGGTCTCATTCCCCCCTTTATACAATTTGCATGAGTTTATACGCTGTGTGTGTGTGTGTGTGTGTTTGTGTTTGGTGTGTGTGTGTGGGGGGTTTGTGGGGGGGGTTCGCTTCAAACAAGTGGTCGTCCACCCTGAGGTTGGTCAGAAGCCCAAAAAGTATAAGGTTAGTCAGAGAGACTCAGTAATGGGCAAGTAAAAAGCATTTCTCCTTTACTTACTTTTGCTGCTTTCGGACTTCTAGCTGCTGTTTTTTGGGGGGGTTACTGACTTTTCTGGTAGAACTTATGGTTTTTTGGTTGCTAAATGTTGTTTTGAACTGATTTGGTTGTTCTGGTGGCTGTTTAGTGCTGTTTCTGGTAGCTCTTTAATGGGGGTTTTGGGGTGTTTATGTTTTCTGGTAGCTTTTTAAATTTTGGGTTGCGGTGGCGTTTTGCTGTTTCTTGTAACGTTTTAGTGATTTTTTGGTGGCTGTTTAGTACATTTTTCTGGGGGTTTGTTTTTAAATTGTTTTTGATTTGTGCTGTTTCAGTACGTTTAATGCTGCTTCTGGCGCATTAAATTTAGCCCTTTTTCAGCATCTGTTTGTGCGATGGCGGATGTTTCTGTTTTAAGTGGCTGTTTACTACTGCTTTCTGGCCCTTTTTGGTCAAGCATACAAATACTGGGGGGATTTGAATGTACTTCAAGTTATAGAATGATTCTAAGACCTTTTAACTTTTTTGAAATTTGCCGTATCTAATCTATTTTTTTTTTTTTTTAAAATTGCTGAGAGTCAAAGTCGTTTTTCCCAACTTATGAGTGATTAAATCTTACTCTCCCAAGTATGGAACTACAGTTAAAATCTCATTAAACCCCCAGCCCCTGGTTTTGGGGGCTGTCGGCCCCTTGGGGCGCATCGTGAAATTTTATTTTCACTGTTTGGCGGGGGCCAGGAGGTTAATCTGGGAATTAAATTTCTACAGGAGCAGTGTCCCCGCCCAAAGGGATATTGTTCTACCTGCGATTCTGGGATGTGTGGGTGGACCTTTCCCTTTTTGGGATATCCCCAATGGGGAGGAGGCTTTTTGGGGAAAGTTTGCGTTTTCCCGGGGCGTATCATGGGATCGTGGATACGTTTCAGGACAAGAGGTTGGTGGTGTTATCAGGCCAGGTTTTTCCATGATGTGCGCCACCTAAAAGGGGTGGCTAAAAAATGTCCCTTTTTGGGGGGGGAGAAGGGACATTACGAAGCCATGCAGAAATATGGCATTGTTCATGGAGTTGGCGGGGGGGGGGAAGGGGCCCTATGCGGGGATTTGGGGGGGGTATTGCTTTTTGCGACGTCAGGAGATCCCTTCTTGTAATAATGACGGGTTTTTCCCACGCAGGTGTATGTTACATATTTTGGGCAGGTTCCCCTGTCGGTTATGCGGACAGCGGGGCCCCTGGGGGCGGACTTTTCGAAGGAAGCGGAGTGAGGCGGGGGTGTGGACGGGGACGTGAGCCCCAAAGGGAGGTTTCAACAATTTGACAGAAGACCAATGTGTGGCGACGGGCAGGGGGGCATGGTGCGTAGTCGTGGAGCGGGGGGTGGAGAAGGGGGAAAAGGCAGATGGGAGCGGGGTAATTTTCGTCTGTGGCATTAGAGGAACATAGTACGGCGTCTGTTCGATCACGGGGGATGCATGGGAGGAGGAGAGTTTTTGAAGGACTTGAGTTCAAAAGGGGAGATAATTTGTCCGGGAAAGGGTTTTCTTTTTTGGGAGCGAGGTGATTTCAAGAATGATCAAAATGGGGCTGTTTTAGAATGATATGTGTGGGAAAGTAAATAACGTTAGGATCGTGGTGGGCAGGGGTTCATGGGAAGAGGAAATGGGTTAGGAGAAGGGGACCCAAAAAAGGCCCGGGGGAGGATCTAGGATGACTTGTTGACACTGCACAAAGGCCGGGAAAAAAAGTGTGGGAGTGGGTGCGGGGGAAGGAGGTAGGTAAAGGGGACGGGGGTGCTGGGGAAGTAAAGGAGGAGGGGAGGTAGGAGGGGAAGGATGGGGAAGGACATATGATAATGGAAAAAAAGTACTGAACCCAAAAGGGGGCAAACCCCGTCTTCGCCTGTGTAACTTTTAGTGAATGGCCTCAGGAATGGGGGAAACTAAAGGGGGTGGGGGAAAACCTGCGGAGGGGAAAGGATGTTTTTTTTTTGTCAAGAGAAAATTTATAAAGGGGAAAGAGCTGTAATAAAGGGGGTAAAATTTTTGCGTGTGATGCACGGGCATTTAAAAGGGGGTGTTGGTAGGAGTCGTGATTTTCCATTCCTTTAGAGTCGGGAGGATGGGGTGGTAGAATAGTTAGAGTAAACGGGGGTTGGGGTGGAGTACAGGTGGTTTCCTGGGAGTTTTATGCCAGCTATAAGAAAAAGGAGACTAAAAGGGGATTTTGTAAAATATTGGGGTTGCTGTCCGAGGTTTCCCCCCAAAATGTCTATAAATTTCTGGAGATTGGAATTGTGTGATTCGGATTAAGCGTCGAGCCCCGGGGTGGGGGGGTGGTTGGGGTCGTTGAGGGGGGGTTGGGGGGCAGGGGGGGGGCGGGGCGGGGGGCGGGGGGGAAATGGTGGAATATACCTTTGTGAGGAAGGTTATCAGGCAGACTGGCAGAAAATGACAAGGGCGGGGGATGTTCGGAGGGTGGAAGTGTCGATGGGGTTTTTTTGGATCATGGGGTGTTGTTTTTAAAGGGGGGAGGGGCAGGAGGTGTATAAAGTTTTGGAAATTGAATAAATTATTAAAAGGGGAAGGGGGGGAGATGTTCAAGAGTGGTGGGGGGGGGTTAAGGAGGGGGTGGGGGGTTAAATGGGATTTGATGGTGGATGGAGAGGGGGAAAAGGAAATTGGGGAAATTTTATGGGGGGGCCGGTAGGAAGAACAGGAGTAGGTTTTGGGACAGAAATATTTGGGGGGGTTTTTACTGATTGTGGCGGGGGGTTGGGGGAGGAGAACGGGAGGGTAGGGAAGAGGGGGATGTTGGGTTTCAAAAGGGAAAGGGTTTCATGCCCTTACGGGTTAGGAGGGGATGGAGGAGGTTTATGGGGAAATAAGGCTTCAAATGGTTTTGGAATTTTAAAACGTGGAGGGGGGTGTTAATTTCGTCTTTGAAAGTGGAGGGGGGGATGGGTACCGGGGGGGGAGGGTTTAAGAACCGAGGAGGGCATGGGGGGTCGCGGAAGGATGGGTTTTGTGTTCAATACAGGAAGGGGGAAAGTTAATCATGGAAAGACAAAAAAGGGTTTTTGCAGGGATGGGAGATTCTTTAGTGTGGGGGGGGAAGGGGGTGGGGGGAGAGATTTTGGGGAGGAGGTTTGGGGGAAACCGTGCAGGGTTTGAGGTTGGGGGAAATCACCGGGGTGATGGGGTTTCCGGGGGGTTTTCGTAACTCATTGGGAGGTTTTAAAGGGGTTCTCTGGGGTTGTTTAATGGGTTGAGGGAGGATGGTTTCATGGGGGGGAAACAATGAGGACTGGGGGTAGTATTAGTGGCGAAGGAGATTCTCCGGGGCTTAAGTGATTATAGGGGTCTGGCTTTGTTGGGGGATTACAAAATTTTTTTCAAAGATTTTGGCAAATAGGATCAAGAGGGGTTTTGGGGGAGTTTTGCTGAGGCAATTTGGGGTGCCTGGAAAGTATTTTACGGGGTAGCAATTAAGCAGTTTTTTTGAAGAAAGTGAGGAGGGGGTGTTAGTTGGATTGGCAGAGAGCAAAGAAGGGTTGATCGAGAAATGTTTTGCTTTGGAGGCGGGTTTTTTGGGGGAAGGGGGGGTAAAGGGGGGTAAACTTGATGCGTTATTTCGAGTGCAGATTAATGGGAAGGGGGGAAAGGGGAGTGGAAATGGAGGGTCTGCACAGGGTTTCCTCTGTCGCAGATCCTTTTCCCCTTTTGCAGGACCCCTTTTTCAGATTGGGAGAGGCGGGTTGGGGGGGGTCTGAGGAGAGGGGGGGTGGTGGGTATGGTTGGTTATGTTGATGACCCAAAGGGGTTGGTTGGGAAAGTGGCAATTGGTAAGTTGAATGATTTGATAGAACGTTTTGGGAGGGGGAAAAGGGATGAGGGTTAAAAGGGGTCTAATTTATTGGGTAGGAAGTTGGTTGGGGGGAAAGTTGGGGTTGGGGGGGTTGGTTTTGTAGAAATGATTAAAATATGCGGTATGTTTTTTGTGCAGATGAGGTAGTGGCGCGGAGGGAAATTTAAAGGGCGGTGGTGGATGGGAATTTGGGAAGGATGAGGGGGTGGGGGGTGGGAAAGGGGACATTCTGCGAGTTATTGTTATAAATGTGTTGGTGTTTGCAAATTATGGTTTGGGGGGTGGTATATCCCCCTTGGATGGATGTGCAACGTTTGTTGATAATGTTTTTAAAGGGTTTGTATGGGGGCATGGGGGACACTGGCTAAGTAGGGGGGTAGTGGGAAAATAAGACGAGGTGGGGTGGGATAGGGTTGATACCGTTGGGGGGGTAGATTAAAGTGTGTTTGTGAGGCATGAATTTCTGATGCGAGGAGGGGGGGGGGGAAGAAAGTGGGGTTAGTAATGAAGGAGGTGCGGTGGTGGGGGAAAGGGAAAGGGTATATTGGTATGTGAGGCATTTTGAGGGTTAATGGTGATGAAAAAGGGGGGACAGTAGGGTTATGGTTGGATAGGTTGGGCTTGGAGGGGGGGGAGGTGGGAGAGGGTTTATCCCTGTTTTGATTCCCAAGGGAAAATGGAGGTGGGTTTAGTGTTCATCCCGGGTGGGAGGTAGGATATAGGTTTTTTCAGGGGTTTGGCTTTGGCTCAATTATCGTCATGGGGTTGGGGGATGGGGTTTTCGGGAGGTGTGGCGATGGAAACGGGTATCATGTCGTTTATTTTTGTGATGGATTGCGGAGGTGAGAGAATGGTTTGGGGGTGTTACACAGGTGGGGGAAAAGGGGGGTTTGGTTTTGGGGCGTGAGTTTGGACCCCAGTTTTGGACAGCATACGAGGGGGGTTTTCTTATTTGGTATTGGATTTTGTTTATATTTCATGGAGTTGTAGGGAAGAGGAGGGGGGGACGTATTGGGGGATTGGAGCGGCTTTTATAGGACTAAGTGTAGGAACAGGGAATTATATGGTAGGGCGTGGGGTGGGGGTTTCTGCAGCCTTTCGAGAGATGACAGTGCATGGGTTAAGGGGCGGGGGAGGGGAGAGGTTAGTGGGGGGAAAGGGGGGGGATGGGTTAGGGGGGGGAACGGGGATGGGTAAAGTAGTGGGAATGTGAGATAGGTAAGGGGGGGGTTTGGTGGGTTCTTGGGGGAAGGCCGTTAGGTGGGAGGGGGTAGATCAGTGGGGAAAGGCTGGGGGAGTTTGTGCTTCAGTACATCTCTGGTA
This sequence comes from Cherax destructor, assembly GCA_009830355.1. Classification (NCBI taxonomy): domain Eukaryota; kingdom Metazoa; phylum Arthropoda; class Malacostraca; order Decapoda; family Parastacidae; genus Cherax; species Cherax destructor. The sequence continues at coordinate 8,355 of WNWK01035401.1, read as the reverse complement.
TGAGACCTTCTATGCCGAAGGTTGGTTCTGATTTTGGGTAAATGCATACAGTTGTTAATCATTGATGTTCATATATTTGGGCCTTCGTAAGGTCATTATTGGGGTAAGTTATTTTTTTGTTTTGTTTTCTGTGTTTTTTGTTGAAAAGGCAGAAACATTTATAAGAAATATGTAACATTTTTGTGTGCGTGGTTCATGTTATGTTTTTTTGTTTGGGGTTGTGTCCAAAGGGGGGGGCATGTGGGGTATATGGGTAGTTCTTTATAAAAGTGTATATTCTTCTTGTCTATATTTTGTTATATCATGTTATTGTTATAGATCAAAAATATACTAAAGGTGGCCTTAAGTATATGGGGCTTGGTGTTGTAAAATTTTTGGGGGAAAAGGACGGATATGTAGTTGTCAGGAAAATTGTGTTTAATGTAACCCATGGTTGGGAAGGTATATATGTTTTATATCGATTGTGTCATGGGTAATATGTATGTAATATGTATTCATTCCTTGTGTGGTCATTGTTTTGTGGTTTTATGTTTTGTCTTATGGCATAACAATGCGTGAACGATCTTGGAGGAGGGGGTGCTGACAAGGATGAGATTGTAGTTGTTTCTGGTGTGCTTGAAGCGTTCACGTAGAACTTATTGATTGGTTGGTATATATTTCGTCTGTTATAGCGAAAAGGAAGGAACCATGGGTGTGATGTAATATTATATTTGGTACTAAGCATTTGGTGTGGGGAAGTTGGCTTGTATTTTTTTTTGGTTTTGGGAAATTCTTATGTAAAAGGTAATATCTATGTCATGATGTTTGTATACGCAGATTTCAATAAAATAAAAAAAAAAAAAGTTAAAATCTCACTCTCACTGTGAATCAGTTAGGGCTCTCTGATTGCTTACTTTAAGATGACAAGGAGTTTCTTCTATTGATCTGAGGCAATTTCAACAATCTCACGTGCCCGGTTTGGGCCCCTGAAACCCTATCAGTTAGGGGGATGCCATAAAGGTTCCCCTGCCCGATAAAGGGTCGCTGGTGGCTGTTGGTGCTGTTTCAGCGGGGAGTAGTCTGCATTTAGCCTGTCATACAAACTATGACAGTTGGTACAAGTCACAGGAGTGACTTGTATAACACAAGAAGCACATCCAAATACCTCCAATATACAGGGTGTTTCAAAAGGATGGACCGTGGTTGCAGAGATACAGCAATTTCAAATCGGGTCCATCATTTTGAAACACCCTGTAAATCAGTGACCAAACGATAATAACTTTTTTTGGATGGCTGTTTAGTACTCTTAGGATGGTTTGGTGTTTTGTTGGTTCTTTGGTGTTTTTATCTGTATATTCATAAAAAAAGGGGTAAATTTTATTGAAGATTTTGTTTGAAATTTGAAAGATCGCTTTGTCGATCTAGCTCACGGAGCTAATGTTTGTGTGGTAGTTTTAGCGTTGCCACAGCAACAACATTACCAGCTGCAACAGCAATAGCATTAGAAGCAGCATTAGCATCATCAGCAGAATTAGTAGAAGCAACAACATTAACAACAGCTGCAGAAACAGCAGCAGCAACAGCAGCAGCAACAGCAGCAACAGCAGCAGCAGCAGCAACACTATCACTACCATCCACAATAACAACCAACAAGTCCAACGTCATTTAAACAAAACAGTTTATTCATAAAAGGAAGCAATACATTCATTCAGAAAAGGCGTTGAGCCATTTACTCAGTGTGAGTGTGTGTGTGTGTGTGTGTGTGTGTGTGTGTGTGTGTGTGTGTGTGTGTGTGTGTGTGTGTGTGTGCGTGTATGTAAGAAAATATGCTAAATTAAAAATCACAAAGTATTTATGTAATGTAGCGACAAGGAACCACGAAGGCTAAGCGTAGCTATTCAGCATCAACCCGTACGCTCATCACTATGGCTGGTACCACTGCCCTTTTCTTAGTTATGTATAACTTATGTACTCATTAGCACACCAGGAACATTATACGCATTATACAAAGCCACGGTACATACGCAACTCGTAAGTACTTTCCACAGGTGTAATAATGAAGTGACGGTACCACGGTATCACCATTATAGAACTATAATGTAGTGTAACCGCACTCCAGCTGGTTCATGCCCATTAAGAACCTTCAGATTTCATAAGCACTGAATATACTACCCCAGAGAGAGAGAGAGAGAGAATAACTAATCGCTTTACTGAACGCATATACATATTTCAGTGTATATACACCGACAAATGCAACCCTGTTAGTGCATATACATTGAGAGATACAAACCTTCCTGTGTACATACACTGAGATATATAAACATCTCAGGGTATATACACTCAGATATAAGCCTCTTAGTACCCTTCATCAGGCAGGCCACTACACTTACTGACTTCCTCGGGCAGGACAATAAATATATTGGCCTGCCCAGTAAGGGTTAACTGAAAGGGGGACTGGGAAAGAGGAATACCATGATGTCAGTGAAGGGCCCCTGCTCCTAGAACTTGAAGCAACTTGCCCCCTCCCTGGATCAAACCTCATTATCTACCATTCCCCAGGCGCTAAATGACCCATACAGGCTTACCTCTTCCCTGTAAAAATACTAAATAAAAATGCTAACTACCATAACCACCTTATTTTGCCTCATGAACATTCACCTGCCAGGTGACTCAAGTCAACTCACGGTGAAAATGACAGGAAATGAAGCTCATTTTCAGAGCTTGCGATAGTTACAGATACACTTATAAATAGAAAAGTATCATCAATGTATAGCCAGTGGTTGTGCAGTATGACTTGTTCAGAATGTACCGCCTTAACTATTGTCCCTTTGTGGTGTTGTGGGGTGGGTTAGTTAACAGTAGTTAGTGACCATTGTGTTGCTGTGGGATAGTTTGTTAGTTCATAGTAGTAATCGTTGTGTTGTTGTCGGGTATTTGGTTAGTTCACAGTAGTTAGTGATAAGTGTGGCGATAGTTTGCGTCTTAGTACACAGTAGTTACTGAACCTTCAAGTATTATAGCGCACTTTCCTTGCTACTTCAGGGTAGTCAGCGTCTCTGTAGTTTCGTGGGAGAGTTAGAGTTCTGGGTGACAGCAGTGAAGGTGGGTGGGTGGCGGCTTCTAGCGTGATGAGTGCCAGAGTTCCTTCGGCGTGTCAATGAGTCATTCAGGATCGGAACTGTGTCAAGTTAACTGAGTGCCCCCCTCCCTCCTTCCCCTCCCACTATCTGAAGCCCTCCCCACTCTGAACCCCTCCTTTCCCTCACCCCAACACCCCTCTGACATCTCACCTCCACTAACACCTGTGATCAAAAATATGTTTGATGAAGATAATTTTTCTTGTAATCCGAAGATAACTTTATAAGAGTGCCTGGGAACGTGTGTACACCGCTAACACCACAACTCAACACACATGCATCAACAACGGAATAAAAAAATGTATCAATAAAAGCATTAAGACATGTATCAATAAAAGCAAGAAGACATGTCCTTGTGTTTAAATTAGTTCATGTACTAACACGTGAATTTAGTCTTATCCGGTTAAATTAAGTTCAATTAATATTTAATTGCAAATAACACTCCAAACATAGACGGCCTGCCACCCACTCTCAACCTGCCCACCACCCACTCTCAACCTGCCCACCACCCACTCTCAACCTGCCCACCACCCACTCTCGGCCTGCCCACCACCCACTCCTCAACCTGCCCACCACCCACTCTCAACCTGCCCACCACCCACTCTCAACCTGCCCACCACCCACTCTCAACTGCCCACCACCCACTCTCAACCTGCCCACCACCCACTCTCTACCTGCCCACCACCCACTCTCGGCCTGCCCACCACCCATCTCGGCCTGCCCACCACCCACTCTCGGCCTGCCCACCACCCACTCTCGGCCTGCCCACCACCCACTCAGCCTGCCCACCACCCATTATACACTATTATTTCCACTATTACTGAAATAAAACAACAACAACAACAACAATAATAATAATAATAATAATAATAATAATACAAATAAAAAAAAAATAATAATAATAATAATAATAATAATAATAATAATAATAATAATAATAATAATAATAATGTGCATTTCAATATGTATTACTAAGTACAATATGTAGTTTAAAATCATGAAACCAGGAGAGACTTCGCTAGATATAACTAACATACGAGCGGTTCACTTTGTTATCTGAGGTTACCAGACTCAGCACCAGAGGCATTAAGGAAGCAGTTCACCTGAACACAAATATTACGACCACTTTAAGCATTAAGGTAGAGATTATTGGTAAACTTTTAGTGTGTATGCACATAGAAATACACCATACAGTACATATACGTACACTGAATATAAACACACTGTGATTGTTATAGTGAAACACGATGCATATAACTGAACAAACACCTGGAACTCACTTAGAGATCTACTAGGATAGATTGCACAAGCAACTTAAGCTCATTAGTGATCTAGTTAGATTCAACAAGCATCTGGAGCCTACTAGTGATCCAAGCTAAATTCAACAAGCTCCTGGAGCCTACTAGCGATCCAGGCTAGATTCAGCAAGCACCTGGAGCCTGCTAGTGCTCCAGGCTAGATTCAACAAGCACCTGGAGCCTACTAGTGATCCAGGAAAGCTTCAAGAAGCACCTGGAGCCTACCAGCGATACAGGTTTCATGGGATACAGCGCCCAACAAAAACTTATTCTACATTCTGGGTCTTTTCTTTAAAAACAAAGTAGTATTCCAGCAGGTATGCTAAACATAAAAGTAAAATATAACATAATATATTCACGTATACACCTAAAAAGAGTACAACTTTTCTTTTAGAAGATCAAAGCATTCTTGGTCATTAGCGTACAGGTAAATTGTAGACTTAATGACACGTGCAGTCGATGGAATTCAAACCTAAATTAACTAATTCGTTGTTTATACAATGAGAGTTTACATCGATCCCTTTTTTTTGGGGGGAGGGATTGAAGCATTTTTTTTTTACGTGTTTGTGTATTATTAAGGGGTACCCGTGGTGACGCCTTTACAGCTGAGAAGCTTATTTAAGGCTAAGAAAGTGACACTTTATTACGAATTTAAGAAACCTGCTTCGGGGAGCGGAGGATCGAGCCTTCAACACTCCTCCGCTGAATGACCCACACTGGTTTAGCACTTCACATAATAGTAATAAAATAGTTAATAATAATATTAATAGTTAATAATATTAAAAGATAATAATAATAATGATATTAATAATAATAATAATAATAATAATAATAATAATAATAATAATAATAATAATAATATAATAATAATAATAAAATAATAATAATAATAATTAATAATAATAATAATAATAATAATAATAATAATAATAATAATAAAAAAAAAAAATAATAATAATAATAATAATAATAATAATAATAATAATAATAATAATATATCGATCTGAACGATCCCAACAAATTTTTCCACGTACAAAAAAGAAATTCGTTTATGAAACTGGGACAATACTGAAATCTGGTTAAGTGACCCGGAGGGGTCACAGCAGCTGGGGAATGAGAGGGTCAGGTTCGATCCTAGGACGGGGGAGGGGGTAGTGCCAATTTCTTGGATCAAGAGCCCTTCACAAGCATCAAGGCTCCCTCTCTCCTCGAAAGGTACATACGTTGGTAAAGCTTTCATGTGTGTGTGTGTGTGTGGAGTCAAGGCCGGGGTGACCTCTCCAGCCAGGTCAAAGCTGCTCACAAACGCAACCATTACTGGGTGACACAAGGTGACCCAGGCACGTCAGACACCACAGTCACCTCGTCTGACCCTGAATGGCTCGCCACAAACAAAACACGGGAGAATCTCGATAAAATACGTGAAACAACGAAAACGGGC